>JAWPHD010009780.1:0-100311 GCA_037043455.1 Cyrtodaria siliqua | reverse complement strand
CGGGATGTATAATTAATTAATGATATGTAAATGCAAATGACATCATACCATACAGACAGGAGATGCTTAAGCAAGTATTAATGGTAGTTTCAGAAGAAGTTCAAATATGTTAATTATTGTTGACATAGCAAATTACATGGCAACTATATTACTGCATCTAGCACGATTTTCAAGGGATATACATGCACATGTATGTATATGTTAAGTGAGATAGGATGGACAATTTTAAATAGGTTAATGTTAAAGTTAAGACACGAGACGTACATGACTAAAAACATTATTAAATAAGTTCAAAAAAACTTAAAGTAATGCTGTATGAATCATGAGGAAAATAGGAGTAAATATATGATACTAGAGTAAGTACATGTGCACACATAGATGGGTGAAGTTGATAAAAAATGAATATAGTGTAATTTACAAAATTAAAATGTGTGGATCAAGTTTTAATTATAAATTAATTTACATGTACCATATTTATAGATGAAGAAATATGACTAATACATGTAATTTGTTATGGTGACATTTAAAATAAGAAAAATGCATACGAAATTGTGGGATTTTTACCAGGCATAGACATGCATTGCATGTTATAGTTGGAAACAATAGTGGTGTAATGTGACAAATAAGTGAAATGGTGTGCAATACATACAGGGTATTTGTCATGATTTAGCCTATGTATATGATAATATACATGACCTTATATGTCAGTAGTATTAAGAATAAATGATAATGTGAAATGCATATTGTCATGATTTATGTACAATGTACAGATTAATATGACAAATAAATGTAAGAACCGTCATGAAACAAATGGGTGATGGCTATAAATTAGTCATAATTATGGTTTTATTTATTAAAAAATTTACACATGCATGTATACTGTATTTAATCGGTGAAAAAATATGAAAAATATGTGTATTGTGTCTAAAGCGCCCAAATATACGTGAAATGAATAAATTTCATGATTGCCGAGTAAGAGAAATCGCTCGCAATGGACACTGGGAAAGCCAGTGAGAGTACTGGGAAATGGGGTGAAAACTCTCAAGAAATCCGTAATAGTTGAAGAGAAATTGCTCGCATGGAACTGGTGCTTGCACCTCCTGGAAACGGAGGAAAGCCAGTAAAAACTGGGAAAAGCTCGGAAAGCCAGTGAAACGCAGGGAAAACAAAAAACGCCAGGTGTATACTGGGAAAATCCGGGAGGCTACGAATAATGCTGACAAAAGCGGATTCTCGGGAGGAACATTTCCGCGCTTAATGTCGGTGAAGCCCGAGCATTGTGCGCGGTGACATAGCGGTTGTTTTATTTAGGTAAGTGATGTGACCAGATAAGTATAAACTATCGGTATGTCATGTAACAAGTAAGTGAAATACTTACATGTGGTCGGGTACCCTCTATTATCCTAAGAGGTGAGTTTTAAAAATTTCGGAAAAGATTTTCCGAACATTATAAACTACGGTATGTCATGTAACAAGTAGTGAAATACTTACATGTCAGTCGGGTCACTCTATTATACTAAGAGGGTGAGTTTAAAAAAATTCGGAAAAGATTTTCCGGAACATACTATCTAGGAAATAACCGATACAACTTGAACTCTTATTCAGTTATACTGAGTAATGTAATGACTTCAAAATTACATAGTGCAGATTTGATAACGGAAAAAACTTCAATGATGAACTGATATAACAGGTTGTACTCTGTAATATCATAGAGTTTTATATGGCAGGATTACATTGTGTTACATAACCTGGTAGATGTATATATATATTATATTACAGTTGATCAACATAAGAACATCGTTTTTTATAACAATGTACATGTAAGCCGTAATGTTTTGTGATGTTAAAATAATGACTGTGTGAAGCTCTAAATCTCGTGGAAACCTAAGGATCACCTGGTTTGATAAAATTGTATAATTAATCGAAGACTTGATGAAGATTGATTATAATTTTATCAAACTTGTGATTACTTAGAGTTACACGCCCACCCAATTACTACTATATTATATATATATATAATATATAATTGTTGCAATTTACCCACCCTTATTCAGCAAAGTCATTATTAATTCTCTAAAGATGACCTTGACCTTCACGCATCGTTCTCGTGTAAACCCTAAGTAATCACCGGTTTGATAAAATATAATCAATCTTCATCAAGTCTCGATTAATTATACAATTAAATTTAGCCACCTCAGTGTAATACTCCTGTATCGTTTTGACTTGAAAACTGCATTGCATAAAAATTTGAGATTTCCAAGTTTCTTTCATTATTCAACCAAAAATGTAAATATTGTAATTGGTGCAATTTAATCAATATTAATAATATGTAAAAAACAACTTGCTTTATACTACTTTTATAAATTAATATTAATGACTGAACAAATTTCTGTTAAGTATAAAAAACTACGGGGACACCGTGAGTTTTTAAAAAATTAAGAGTGCCGGGTTTTCCCCTTCAAAATGCTACCAAATAAATTACTTACATCATTGCTTAGAGTCTTCTCCAGTCACAGAATACGGTACATTAAGTATTTTCCATCGACGAGTATAGATCCAGGGGCACAGCCCTCCAGAGCCGGGGTCATGTCACTCCCCCAATTATTGACCTATTAAATAAACAATATAGTAAAGTTCCTATCCTACCATCACAGCAAAGCTACAAAAACAGATGTTTACTGTTCTAATCCTACTGACCGACAAGAAATATTATATATACCATCATATATAACATATTTTGAAAAGTCCGAAACTCTATAATCAACTTTAACCAGCCACCTTCATTGAAGCCAAAACCGGACCATTGAATATCAACTCATAATTCACTTTATGCATTTTCAATCATGGGTATTTTAAATACCTGTGAATAAATCTATACTTTGAATCGGCACATATACATTATTTTATGACCTGAATGCCTAGATGAATGCATTAATGATGTATGTAACTACATATGTGTCATTATACATGTATGTAGATAGTGTAAATACATAATTATATTATTATGTGTACCAATGTATTGATATATTGATATAACTTTTACTATACATTGTTTATATATATACAACGAGCGTCTCTGGAAGTGTAGATTCTTACAGATGGCGGGAGGTATACAGTACTGGTTCTACCCAGGAAAAGTGGGTTGTCAGCCTCCACCACAAAAAATCGATTGTCATTTAGAACCTTGCATGTGTTGAAAATGACTTAAAACACCAAACAAACAAACAAACAAACAAAGTTTTTATAGATATGTGTGTATGTGTGTTATGATATTAGTGTAATTATATAAAGCATAAGGCTGGATAAAACAGTGATAAATTTAATCATATTACAATTAAAAAATCATAATGTAATTTTAAAAAAATGAATGGGTCTCGTCCTCTGTTATAATATTTAATACATAATCTATCATAAAATAAATAAATATTCTGCATTTAGTAAGTCCACTTTGACATTCACTTAAAACATAAGCAGCTGAAAGGAACCCAGAACAATTCAGAAAATACTGACAACAAAAATACTTACCAAATTCTGATATTGCAACATCATGGTACGCCAATATGAAATATACAATCACACCAATATAAAGGTAACTGTATACAATACACACCCGTATAAGGTAACTGAATACAATACACACCAATATAATGGTAACTGTATACAATACACACCGATATAAGGTAACTGTATACAATACACACCGATATAAAGGTAACTGTATACAATATACACTGATATAAAGGGTAACTGTATACAATACACACCGATATAAAGGTAACTGTATACAATACACACTGATATAAAGGTAATGTGACATCAATGACTGCGTTATTTTTATCACATAACATGGATTCTGGGAGTGTAATAAAGCCATGACTTATTTCTCATAATACACTAGTGTATTACAGATGCAAGTGAGGACCAAATCTATGGGAAGCCATAACCGTCAAAATGTGGATATTTACAAAACCATTCAATGACAGGCCGTTTAATCCAATTTAATTTCGCCCGATTATTTTACGTACCACAAGACTAAATGTGTTTGCGTTAAACTGATTCATATTGCATCACGCTTATTTATTTTGTTCTGTATCACTTCACATTTTTCGATGAATCGTTTAAGTTTTCATCGTACCGACTTGTATTTTATTGTACTGCACTAGTTTTTTTGTCAAATGGTTTGTCATTGTCCTGAATGATTTCATTTGTGTCGTATGGTTTGACATTTTACACCGTATCATTTTACTTCGAACCGTATCAATTCACTTGTAACGAATGAACAAAGTTTACACGTCGCATCGAATCAATATGTACGTCATCAAATGACTTCATGTTGAATAAAACGATCTGTCATTGATGGTTTGTAAATATCCACATTTTGACGGTTATGGCTTCCCATACGAATCACTGCGTGTGTAAAGTAAAACATTTAATCCCAATTGTTTGCATGGTATATCATACGATACATTGAGACACCTTAAATATTTATCCTTATTTGAAAACTTATTTTATAAAAAGCATGTAAGTTACGTTAAATTTAGTTTAAGGTTTCGCATTGTTTGTAGGGATATAACGCGTTGTAGGGCTAACACCCTAAAACTGCATAACATAGCTGTCGTCATGGAAACAACAAAATGACGTCAAGGTAAATTGACAACATTAAAGTGAAACTATCACGTCGTAGGTGTGTTTTGTGATAAAGAGAATCTTACATTCGTGACTGTGACTTTAATAAACTCATTGGATAAAAAGATAGGATACTCGGCAGAGCCGGGCTCGTAATCCTACCATTTTATCCAACTTGTTTATTAAAACCAATACTACACAGTCATTCATGGAAGATCCTCCATATATCAGAATTAATGCAAAATGTTCTAGTAAATAAAAAATAGGTACTGTATACTTAAATCTTCCTATTTTAGAATTTTACAACAATAACCAAAATCATTAAAACAAAAGTTCAGACTAAAAACTAGAAATTGTGTTTTAATGTGAAAATGTATGTCTGCCCATAAAGCAATGTTCAAGAATATTGTATGATTGATGGAATATATCAGATTCAACTGAACCTCATCAAAGTGCAATAACTCTAGAAGAAATAAGTGAACCAGAACTACTTTTTAGGAAATACAAAACTCCACATAATATGGATACTTCCCAGCAAGTTTGGTTGAAATCTGTATAACAATGTTGGTGGAGTAGATTGAGAAGACAAACCACCAACCTCCACCCCACCCCACCCCACATAACACGAAATATTCTTACCGTGAGCCGTAACCAATGCATGCTGGGTAAAAGTAACGGCAGAGTTAGCCCCATTTCTCGCAGAACTCCAACCAGTGTTTAAAGTAGAGAGATGACCATTCACAGTGCGCACTAAAAGTAGTAAATCATGAATGAGAGTCAATAAACACCAAAACAGGTTTATTGCTTCCATGTGCTCCAACCTGTATTTATTTAAAGTTAAAAACTAGTAATTTGCATGGGGAGTGTGTTTTACTAACTGCAGGGTACAGTCAAACCTGGTCATCCGACCACCTGGTTTAAGCGCCCACCTGCCATAAGCAACCACTTTGAATTCCACCCCCGACGAGTTTTGCTATTAATTGATACTGTATTAAGCGACCACCTGCCTAACGCGACCAACGACCGCTTATTTTCATACCAAAAGACCGATTTTATGATCAATTAGCGAATGCCATTTTTTTCTTCAGAAAATAAAACTGAAAAAAACAAAAACAGTTTAGCTATCGGTAATTCACACAGAAACGGGATCAAATATAAATTCAACAATAACCTAATTAGCCTTTGTAATCATCCCCCTGTAGGAGATATCAAATATAAGTACCAATTAATAAGTTGCAATACCAATTATCACCTTCGAATGATTGATGTGGAAAACATCGATGATTGGGAGCATTATATTGAAAGGTTGAATTGTTCATTAATATTCACAAGTTTATTTTTATATGGAGATGAGATTAAATGGTCAATACTGTCAAGTGCCCTCATTAATATTGATGAAGTTACATTTATACGACGTAGTGATTGGATAACAAAATAAAAATGATGGCAACGGTAATATATTTACTCGATATCTTTAACAGCTGATTACAATAAATAAAGTTATTGAAATCATGTCGAAAGCGTAATGTGTTAACGTTAGATGAGCGGATTAATTTGATTGAACTTAGTAAATCAATAAGTGCGCGTAAAATAGCAGACAAGTTAGGTGTCGGTAAAACACAAATTCAGAACATATTATAACAAAAATCGGAGGCTATAGAGAAGTTTCAGAACAGAAAACGTGCCTGTTATTAAACGGGGTATGAGGATATAATTGATCTATGTTGGACTTGGTTTTAAGATGCTACGTCAAGACGCATGCCAGTGTCTGGGTCTTTGATTCAGCTGCAGACATTTAAATTCGCGAAAGATCTTAACATTGAGACTTTTAAGGCCTCAAGGTCTTAGTTGCGTAAGTGTTTATTATTCCTTTACAAGATACCCCATATATATATGAATAATACAAGACACCTACAATATAAAGCATTCATTTTAATAACATGTACATGTATTTCTCTTAATATTTCATAAAAAAATCAAACAATATTAGACCCTGTTTTAAGAGACCACCTGTATTAAGAGACCACTCTTGGTTTTTCCCCTGAGCAGTCTCTTAATCCAGGTTTGACTGTATATCATATTTAGTTTACCGGTGGCTTGGATCGAGGAGCCGTTAAACAAAATATCATACTGTTAAAAAAAACATATGCCCCAGTAAATTGAAAAATGTCATTACTATTATTATACTCAGTAAACCACTTGGTTCCATGTACTTTTTAGATATCTCAAAAATAAGGAAAGAATAGATTCACACTCGCCTTCACCATCATCATCAACTAGAATGGTGTTCCACAGAATACTTGTGTTGCCAGCAGCGTGCTTTAACTTCAGCTAGTGAAGATGTGTGTGAAGTTTCATGAACTTAGGTCAAAACACTTTTTAAGGTACGACTCATGAAAAATTCTTTAGTCTTACTTGGAGAGCAAATTCCTCCCGCGCGTCCTTGTACTGCAGAAGCGATGTAGGCCAGACCCAGCACGCTGTCTGTCATAGCTTGTGACGTGAACAAGTGCGTGAGACAAAACTCACTGTACTCAGTCGTTCTACCCAGGGCCTGCAATAAACACGTTACAATCATGCACTGTTCTACCCAGGGATTGCAATGGAATAAACAGGTTACAAACATGTATTTAAGACTTCCAGAACTAGGTCACTATCAAATCATAGCTTAAAATGTAAACAGGTGTACGAGACAAAAGCCACAATAGTCAGTCGTTCTGCCCACGTAATGGAATAAACAGGTTACAAACATATCAAAGACTTCCAGAACAAAGTCTCTCTCAATCATAGCTTTCATTTAAACACAAGCACCAGATAAAATGTGTTATAGTCAGTTGTTCTACCCAGGGCCTGCAATGGAGTAAACAGGTTACAAACATAACCCACACATTTCAATTATGTGAAGTAGTTTCCAAGATGCAAGCTTACAAACAAAACTTTAACAAGTTACATACAGAACTTTAACCAAGTTTTCTAAGTATAAAAGGGGCCATAATTTGTTAAAATAAAAGCACGAGTTATAGAACCTGGCTCTATGACATTGTCTAATGATTGAATACATGTGTGAAGTTTCAATCCATTATGTGAAGTAGTTTCCGAGATACAAGCTTAAAATACAAAACTTTGAATGCAGACAATTAAGTTGTGACAACAGCTCCTTTTTTTCCCCAAAAATGTCAAGTTTATATAAATATATATATAGACAAATTTGAAGGTTGATAATACGTTGTTTATAAAGGCTTGACTTGTTATACTAGTCTTGTACAGGTTTGTACCTGCCAGTAACACAATGACTCTAAGTTTGAGTTTGCATTATTTATATCTATGTTTGCCGCTGGCGGCAAATATGTGACGTTATGTATTTGCCATTGACAGCAAATTTTTGCCTCCACTATGTGTACCTTTGCATGATGGTGTATCATGGGTAATTTTGTCAAAAAACATTTGACAAAAAATATTATTTGGTTGGATTGGTTTTATGCAGCATTTTGATAAATTTGTTATTTATCAAGAAAAATAGAAGTATTCTTCACACTAGTTTCGTACAGTTTGTCTCATCAGTAACTAATAGAGATGTGTTGTATCTTAATTTGAAATTGTTTAAATTTTGAAATACATTAAAAAAAAAAGTACTTATCTGTAAGTGTGGAGCATTTAGAAATGGAATTTCTTTGTGAGGTCGTATTTCTTTAAATGATGTAGGGTGTTCATTATTTGATTATAATTTATTTGATTATGTTACCTGGAGTAGTTCTAATGTTCCCCAGTTTTTGTTCACATTGTAGTAGAATTTGTCACCAGAAGCCGGCGTAGGTCCATCATGTATTGTTATCTGGAATGAACCAAAATCACCATTAACAGATGTAGTGATGTGAGGAGGTGGGTTTGGATGGGGTGGGTGAATTAAGAGATAACCATGCTAATATTTTCAATCTTAAATGGTATATGAGTGGTTTTATGGTCTAACAATGTCATTTTACGACAACATGGTAGTGGAATTTCAGACCGTAAAACCAAACTTCCCAGATTGAAAATATTAGCATCATTATCTCAATTCTAATTCTTTTCCATGTAAATGCCGTAAATATTAAGTAAAACTATAAATACATACTTCTTTTTATGACAACTTAAATTCATTGGCAATGGCATTTTGTTGACGTCATCCACTGACGTAGCTTGTTACATTGTTTTGTGACGTCACATACTATTTAGACGGTAAATCGTGCGTTTTGCGGTCGCAAATATGTGGCATAAAGCAATGGAATAACTCGTTACATTATAATTGCATTAGATTTTTAATGGCTGAAACCACCTTCTGAGATACCAAGGGCAATCTTGCAGTTCCAAAATTTGGCGAAATCTTAAAGACACATTAAAGGGACACATGGCAATCTTGCAGTTCCAAGATTTGGCGAAATCTTAAAGACACATTAAAGGGACACATGGCAATCTTGCAGTTCCAAAATTTGGCGAAATCTTAAAAGACACATGGCAATCTTGCAGTTTCAAAATTTGGCGACATCTTAAAAGACACATTAAAGGGACACATGGCAATCTTGCAGTTCCAAAATTTGGCGAAATCTTAAAGACACATTAAAGGGACACATGGCAATCTTGCAGTTCCAAAATTTGGCGAAATCTTAAAGACACATTAAAGGGACACATGGCAATCTTGCAGTTCCAAAATTTGACGAAATCTTAAAAGACACATTAAAGGGACACATGACAATCTTGCAGTTCCAAAATTTGGCTAAATCTTAAAAGACACATTAAAGGGACACATGACAATCTTGCAGTTCCAAAATTTGGCGAAATCTTAAAAGACACATTAAAGGGACACATGACAATCTTGCAGTTCTAAAATTTGGCGAAATCTTAAAAGACACCTGGCAATCTTGCAGTTTGCATCAAGCATAAAAATTGGTTACCCCTATTTACTAATCCATTATCATTTTAACTTTAAACCTGCTTGCATATAATTACAATGTCGGGTTTTAAACTGCCTTCTCTATTCTACCAAATGTTTAAATATATTACTGGTGCAATATAATCAGCATTTAGTAATATGTAAAAACAATTTGCTCTGAACTATACTAATATTAATGAATTCAAATATGTGTTAGGTAGAAAACCTAACGGGATGCTGCGAGTTTTAAACAAACAGGGCTCGAATTTAGAATTGTTTTCAACCGGTGTTTTTTTGCCACTTGATAAAAACTGAACTAGCAAATTATAGCTTACTCTAGCAAACAATAAACAATAGCTCTTTTTTTTATCATTTTGACTGGTCATTTATGCCTATAAACTATATTATGCTTATGCTAAATAAATTTACTTTCCAGCAATATTCTAAACTAGAAGGCCGTTAAGCAGTTGCATAATATTGCCAGTGCTTCAAAGCTTAACTGGCATTTTGAAAAAATGACTGACAAAATGCCAGTAAAACAGCTTAAATGTGAGCCCTGACTAATCATAATTGCATGTTGTTTAACACAGTATAGGTTATTGAGAGCCGCCTCAGAGAGAGGGGAAGGATACATAGGAATCGGGAACCGTGCCCTACTCTTATTATCCCTGACAAATCAAGATTGTTGTGCGTCACTTAAACATATTTTTCTACTGTACAGAAAACTACTCACATTTTTTAGTTGAAATCCAAATCCAGCTCCTACACCATCAAAATCTGTGGCACGGTATATCTGGTTCACTCGACTAATGATGTTGGACTGCAAATGATGTCATTTTTTAAATAGTTTTTCATGTATATTATACTTAGAACTACAAATTATGATATATATATGAAAAGGTTGAATACAGAGCATTTGATTTTATAAAACGCATTGGTGGTGTTTTTTTTGTTATCAAGGAAAAATAAAATAGAGAATATCATGTTAGTGCCTGATCACATCCAGTTTATCAGGTAAGGTTGAGAAAAAAATGAAGTCCGAGGCTGTGCCGAGGGCTTCATTTTTTTCGTGCCAAACCTGATTAACCTGATAACAGAATTATGCAGATCGACATGATAAAGTTGATATCTTATGCTTCTACAGTTCATGAACATGCCATTCACTTTTTGCATGCCCTGAGATAAAACATATGTCTTGAGAAGAAGAATAAATTAACTGATTTCACGTTCCAATCTTTTTTAAATGTATATAACAAACTAGTTGACTTACAATATATTTTGCACTTGTTGACATACGGTTAAAGTTGCAGTTGTTACTTTCAATATAGTTTGCAATTGTTGATTTACAATATAGTTTACAGTTGTCATTTAAAATATAGTTTTCAGTTGTTGACTTACAATACAGTTTGCAGTTGTTACTTACAATATAGTTTGCAGTTGTTGAGTTATGATACAGTTTGCAGTTGTTGACTTACAATATAGTTTGCAGTTGTTGACTTGTAATCTAATTTGCAGTTGTTAATTTGAAATATAGTTTGCAGTTGTTGACTTACAACATAGTTTACAGTTGAGTTATGATATAGTTTGAAGTTGTTTACTTACAATATAGTTTGCAGTTGTTGACTTACAACATAGTTTACAGTTGAGTTATGATATAGTTTGCAGTTGTTTACTTACAATATAGTTTGTAGTTGTTGACTTACAATATAGTCTGCAGTTGTTTACTTACAATATAGTTTGTAGTTGTTGACTTACAATATAGTCTGCAGTTGTTGACTTACAACATAGTTTGTAGCTGAGTTATGATATAATTTGCGGTTGTTGACTTACACTATAGTTTGCAGTTGAGTTATGATATAGTTTGCAGTTGTTGACTTACAATCTAGTTTGAAGTTGCTGACTTACAATATAGTTTGCAGTTGAGTTATGATATAGTTTGCAGTTGTTGACTTACACTATAGTCTGCAGTTGTTGACTTACAATATAGTTTGCAGTTGTTGACTAACAACATAGTTTGCAGCTGTTTACTTACAATATAGTTTGCAGTTGTTGACTTACAATATAGTTTGTAGTTGTTGACTTACCATATCATTTGCAGTTGTTGACTTACAGTATAGTTTGCAGTTGTTTACTTACAATATCGTTTGCAGTTGTTACTTACAATATAGTTTGCAGTTGTTGATTTACAATATAGTTTGTAGTTGTTGACTTACAATAAAGTTTGTAGTCGTTACTTACAGTATAGTTTGTAGTTGTTACTTACAATATATTTGTAGTTGTTACTTACAATGTAGTTTGCAGTTGTTGACTTACAATATAGTTTGCAGTTGTTTACTTACAATATAGTTTGCAGTTGTTGACTAACAATATAGTTTGCAGTTGTTATTTACAATATAGTTTGTAGTTGTTTTACAATATCATTTGCAGTTGTTGACTTACAATATAGTTTGCAGTTGTTGACTTACAATATAGTTTGCAGTTGTTATTTACAATACAGTTTGCAGTTCTTGATTTACAATATAGTTTGTAGTTGTTGATTTACAATATAGTTTGCAGTTGTTGATTTACAATATCGTTTGCAGTTGTTGACTTACAATATAGTTTGCAGTTGTTTACTTACAATATAGTTTGTAGTTGTTACTTACAACATAGTTTGCATTTGTTACTTACAATAAAGTTTGTAGTTGTTGACTTACAATATAGTTTGAAGTTGTTGACATACAATATAGTTTGTAGTTGTTGACTTACAATATCGTTTGCAGTTGTTGACTTATAATATAGTTTGCAGTTGTTAACTTACAATATAGTTTGCAGTTGTTGACTTACAATATAGTTTGCAGTTGTTACTTACAATATAGTTTGCAGTTGTTGATTTACAATATAGTTTGCAGTTGTTTACTTACAATATAGTTTGTAGTTGTTACTTACAATATAGTTTGCAGTTGTTGACTTACAATAAAGTTTTTAGTTGTTACTTACAATATAGTTTGTAGTTGTTACTTACAATATAGTTTGCAGTTGTTACTTACAATAAAGTTTGTAGTTGTTGACTTACAATATAGTTTGCAGTTGTTGACATACAATATAGTTTGTAGTTATTGATTTACAATATAATTTGCAGTTGTTAATTTACAATAAAGTTTGTAGTTGTTGACTTACGATATAGTTTGCAGTTGTAAATATACTATTTTCTCCAGTGTCTTGATAGAACTTATAATCCGCAACTGCACTAAGCATGCACGTATTCATGCCATCTACAGCTCTTTTCTTTCTACTTGTAGAATGAGTGTCACCTAATAATAAAAAAAGCAGTAATACAATTTTTATATATCATGCAAAAAGTGAAGTAAATTCAAACGTAATTTTCAATTTTACTTTGTCATTCCCACTTCACCGTCTAAATTTGTTGGACTGGCCTTGGTTTGTTGGACTGGCCTTGGTTTGTTGGACTGGCCTTGGTTTGTTTTATCTTTCGGAGGACAGCGTACTCCACTTTTGAGGACTTGTTTATTTTTTTGGGAAAAATAAGGTGAAAAAGGGGTACACTACAGATCTGCTTAGATGCATAACAGAATGCTGTGTATGAAGTTTGAAAGCTGTATGACCTTTGGTTTATGACCTTTGGTATGACCTTTGCTGTATGACCTTTGGTGTATGACCTTTGGTATCTCACTAATGGCTTTAATGAATTTTTAAATGTAAAACTTTAAAGTAAATTAACAAAGTGCAAAATGTAGTTCAAAGTTAAATGCAAAGAGTATGTAAATGTCATTCATATTGTCCTACTCATGTTAGGAACATAGTGTTAGCATGTAGATGTCATTCATATTGTCCTACTCATGTTAGGAACATAGTGTTAGCATGTAAATGTCATTCATATTGTCCTACTCATGTTAGGAACATAGTGTTAGCATGTAGATGTCATTCATATTGTTAGGAACATAGTGTTAGCATGTAGATGTCATTCCTATTGTCCTACTCATGTTAGGAACATAGTGTTAGCATGTAGATGTCATTCCTATTGTCCTACTCTTGTTAGGAACATAGTGTTAGCATGTAGATGTCATTCATATTGTCCTACTCTTGTTATGAACATAGTGTTAGCATGTAGATGTCATTCATATTGTCCTACTCTTGTTAGGAACATAGTGTTAGCATGTAGATGTCATTCATATTGTCCTACTCTTGTTAGGAACATAGTGTTAGCATGTAGATGTCATTCATATTGTCCTACTCATGTTAGGAACATAGTGTTAGCATGTAGATGTCATTCATATTGTCCAACTCTTGTTAGGAACATAGTGTTAGCATGTAGATGTCATTGGAACATAGCGTTAGCATGTAGATGTCATTCCTATTGTCCTACTCTTGTTAGGAACATAGCGTTAGCATGTAGATGTCATTCCTATTGTCCTACTCATGTTAGGAACATAGCGTTAGCATGTAGATGTCATTCCTATTGTCCTACTCTTGTTAGGAACATAGCGTTAGCATGTAGATGTCATTCCTATTGTCCTACTCTTGTAAGGAACATAGCGTTAGCATGTAGATGTCATTCCTATTGTCTTACTCTTGTAAGGAACATAGCGTTAGCATGTAGATGTCATTCCTATTGTCCTACTCTTGTTAGGAACATAGCGTTAGCATGTAGATGTCATTCCTATTGTCCTACTCTTGTTAGGAACATAGCGTTAGCATGTAGATGTCATTCCTATTGTCCTACTCATGTTAGGAACATAGCGTTAGCATGTAGATGTCATTCCTATTGTCCTACTCTTGTTAGGAACATAGCGTTAGCATGTAGATGTCATTCCTATTGTCCTACTCTTGTAAGGAACATAGCGTTAGCATGTAGATGTCATTCCTATTGTCCTACTCTTGTAAGGAACATAGCGTTAGCATGTAGATGTCATTCCTATTGTCCTACTCATGTTAGGAACATAGCGTTAGCATGTAGATGTCATTCCTATTGTCCTACTCATGTTAGGAACATAGCGTTAGCATGTAGATGTCATTCCTATTGTCCTACTCATGTTAGGAACATAGCGTTAGCATGTAGATGTCATTCCTATTGTCCTACTCATGTTAGGAACATAGCGTTAGCATGTAGATGTCATTCCTATTGTCCTACTCATGTTAGGAACATAGCGTTAGCATGTAGATGTCATTCCTATTGTCCTACTCATGTTAGGAACATAGCGTTAGCATGTAGATGTCATTCCTATTGTCCTACTCATGTTAGGAACATAGCGTTAGCATGTAGATGTCATTCCTATTGTCCTACTCATGTTAGGAACATAGCGTTAGCATGTAGATGTCATTCCTATTGTCCTACTCATGTTAGGAACATAGCGTTAGCATGTAGATGTCATTCCTATTGTCCTACTCATGTTAGGAACATAGCGTTAGCATGTAGATGTCATTCCTATTGTCCTACTCATGTTAGGAACATAGCGTTAGCATGTAGATGTCATTCCTATTGTCCTACTCTTGTTAGGAACATAGCGTTAGCATGTAGATGTCATTCCTATTGTCCTACTCATGTTAGGAACATAGCGTTAGCATGTAGATGTCATTCCTATTGTCTTACTCATGTTAGGAACATAGCGTTAGCATGTAGATGTCATTCCTATTGTCCTACTCTTGTAAGGAACATAGCGTTAGCATGTAGATGTCATTCCTATTGTCCTACTCATGTTAGGAACATAGCGTTAGCATGTAGATGTCATTCCTATTGTCCAACTCATGTTAGGAACATAGCGTTAGCATGTAGATGTCATTCCTATTGTCCTACTCATGTTAGGAACATAGCGTTAGCATGTAGATGTCATTCCTATTGTCCTACTCTTGTTAGGAACATAGCGTTAGCATGTAGATGTCATTCCTATTGTCCTACTCTTGTTAGGAACATAGCGTTAGCATGTAGATGTCATTCCTATTGTCCTACTCTTGTTAGGAACATAGCGTTAGCATGTAGATGTCATTCCTATTGTCCTACTCTTGTTAGGAACATAGCGTTAGCATGTAGATGTCATTCCTATTGTCCTACTCATGTTAGGAACATAGCGTTAGCATGTACATGTCATTCCTATTGTCCTACTCTTGTTAGGAACATAGCGTTAGCATGTAGATGTCATTCCTATTGTCCTACTCATGTTAGGAACATAGCGTTAGCATGTAGATGTCATTCCTATTGTCCTACTCATGTTAGGAACATAGCGTTAGCATGTAGATGTCATTCCTATTGTCCTACTCATGCTAGGAACATAGCGTTAGCATGTAGATGTCATTCCTATTGTCCTACTCATGCTAGGAACATAGCGTTAGCATGTAGATGTCATTCCTATTGTCCTACTCTTGTTAGGAACATAGCGTTAGCATGTAGATGTCATTCCTATTGTCCTACTCATGTTAGGAACATAGCGTTAGCATGTAGATGTCATTCATATTGTCCTACTCATGTTAGGAACATAGCGTTAGCATGTAGATGTCATTCCTATTGTCCTACTCTTGTTAGGAACATAGCGTTAGCATGTAGATGTCATTCCTATTGTCCTACTCATGTTAGGTACATAGCGTTAGCATGTAGATGTCATTCCTATTGTCCTACTCATGTTAGGAACATAGCGTTAGCATGTAGATGTCATTCCTATTGTCCTACTCATGTTAGGAACATAGCGTTAGCATGTAGATGTCATTCCTATTGTCCTACTCTTGTAAGGAACATAGCGTTAGCATGTAGATGTCATTCCTATTGTCCTACTCATGTTAGGAACATAGCGTTAGCATGTAGATGTCATTCCTATTGTCCTACTCTTGTAAGGAACATAGCGTTAGCATGTAGATGTCATTCCTATTGTCCTACTCTTGTTAGGAACATAGCGTTAGCATGTAGATGTCATTCCTATTGTCCTACTCTTGTTAGGAACATAGCGTTAGCATGTAGATGTCATTCCTATTGTCCTACTCATGTTAGGTACATAGCGTTAGCATGTAGATGTCATTCCTATTGTCCTACTCATGTTAGGTACATAGCGTTAGCATGTAGATGTCATTCCTATTGTCCTACTCTTGTTAGGAACATAGCGTTAGCATGTAGATGTCATTCCTATTGTCCTACTCATGTTAGGAACATAGCGTTAGCATGTAGATGTCATTCCTATTGTCCTACTCATGTTAGGAACATAGCGTTAGCATGTAGATGTCATTCCTATTGTCCTACTCTTGTTAGGAACATAGCGTTAGCATGTAGATGTCATTCCTATTGTCCTACTCATGTTAGGAACATAGCGTTAGCATGTAGATGTCATTCCTATTGTCCTACTCTTGTAAGGAACATAGCGTTAGCATGTAGATGTCATTCATATTGTCCTACTCATGTTAGGAACATAGCGTTAGCATGTAGATGTCATTCCTATTGTCCTACTCATGTTAGGAACATAGCGTTAGCATGTAGATGTCATTCCTATTGTCCTACTCATGTTAGGAACATAGCGTTAGCATGTAGATGTCATTCATATTGTCCTACTCATGTTAGGAACATAGCGTTAGCATGTAGATGTCATTCATATTGTCCTACTCATGTTAGGAACATAGCGTTAGCATGTAGATGTCATTCCTATTGTCCTACTCATGTTAGGAACATAGCGTTAGCATGTAGATGTCATTCCTATTGTCCTACTCATGTTAGGAACATAGCGTTAGCATGTAGATGTCATTCCTATTGTCCTTATTGTCCTACTCATGTTAGGAACATAGCGTTAGCATGTAGATGTCATTCATATTGTCCTACTCATGTTAGGAACATAGCGTTAGCATGTAGATGTCATTCCTATTGTCCTACTCATGTTAGGAACATAGCGTTAGCATGTAGATGTCATTCCTATTGTCCTACTCATGTTAGGAACATAGCGTTAGCATGTAGATGTCATTGGAACATAGCGTTAGCATGTAGATGTCATTCCTATTGTCCTACTCATGTTAGGAACATAGCGTTAGCATGTAGATGCCATTCATAGTGTCCTACTCTTGTAAGGAACATAGTGTTAGCATGTAGATGTCATTCCTATTGTCCTACTCATGTTAGGAACATAGCGTTAGCATGTAGATGTCATTCATATTGTCCTACTCTTGTAAGGAACATAGTGTTAGCAAGTAGATGTCATTCCTATTGTCCTACTCATGTTAGGAACATAGTGTTAGCATGTAGATGTCATTCATATTGTCCTACTCTTGTAAGGAACATAGCGTAAGCATGTAGATGTCATTCCTATTGTCCTACTCATGTTAGGAACATAGCGTTAGCATGTAGATGTCATTCCTATTGTCCTACTCTTGTTAGGAACATAGCGTTAGCATGTAGATGTCATTCCTATTGTCCTACTCTTGTAAGGAACATAGCGTTAGCATGTAGATGTCATTCCTATTGTCCTACTCATGTTAGGAACATAGCGTTAGCATGTAGATGTCATTCATATTGTCCTACTCATGTTAGGAACATAGCGTTAGCATGTAGATGTCATTCATATTGTCCTACTCATGTTAGGAACATAGCGTTAGCATGTAGATGTCATTCCTATTGTCCTACTCATGTTAGGAACATAGCGTTAGCATGTAGATGTCATTCATATTGTCCTACTCTTGTAAGGAACATAGCGTTAGCATGTAGATGTCATTCCTATTGTCCTACTCATGTTAGGAACATAGCGTTAGCATGTAGATGTCATTCCTATTGTCCTACTCATGTTAGGAACATAGCGTTAGCATGTAGATGTCATTCCTATTGTCCTACTCTTGTAAGGAACATAGCGTTAGCATGTAGATGTCATTCATATTGTCCTACTCTTGTTAGGAACATAGCGTTAGCATGTAGATGTCATTCCTATTGTCCTACTCATGTTAGGAACATAGCGTTAGCATGTAGATGTCATTCCTATTGTCCTACTCATGTTAGGAACATAGCGTTAGCATGTAGATGTCATTCCTATTGTCCTACTCATGTTAGGAACATAGCGTTAGCATGTAGATGTCATTCCTATTGTCCTACTCATGTTAGGAACATAGCGTTAGCATGTAGATGTCATTCCTATTGTCCTTATTGTCCTACTCATGTTAGGAACATAGCGTTAGCATGTAGATGTCATTCATATTGTCCTACTCATGTTAGGAACATAGCGTTAGCATGTAGATGTCATTCCTATTGTCCTACTCATGTTAGGAACATAGCGTTAGCATGTAGATGTCATTCCTATTGTCCTACTCATGTTAGGAACATAGCGTTAGCATGTAGATGTCATTGGAACATAGCGTTAGCATGTAGATGTCATTCCTATTGTCCTACTCATGTTAGGAACATAGCGTTAGCATGTAGATGCCATTCATAGTGTCCTACTCTTGTAAGGAACATAGTGTTAGCATGTAGATGTCATTCCTATTGTCCTATTCATGTTAGGAACATAGCGTTAGCATGTAGATGTCATTCCTATTGTCCTACTCTTGTAAGGAACATAGTGTTAGCATGTAGATGTCATTCCTATTGTCCTACTCATGTTAGGAACATAGTGTTAGCATGTAGATGTCATTCATATTGTCCTACTCTTGTAAGGAACATAGCGTAAGCATGTAGATGTCATTCCTATTGTCCTACTCATGTTAGGAACATAGCGTTAGCATGTAGATGTCATTCCTATTGTCCTACTCTTGTTAGGAACATAGCGTTAGCATGTAGATGTCATTCCTATTGTCCTACTCTTGTAAGGAACATAGCGTTAGCATGTAGATGTCATTCCTATTGTCCTACTCATGTTAGGAACATAGCGTTAGCATGTAGATGTCATTCATATTGTCCTACTCATGTTAGGAACATAGCGTTAGCATGTAGATGTCATTCATATTGTCCTACTCATGTTAGGAACATAGCGTTAGCATGTAGATGTCATTCCTATTGTCCTACTCATGTTAGGAACATAGCGTTAGCATGTAGATGTCATTCATATTGTCCTACTCTTGTAAGGAACATAGCGTTAGCATGTAGATGTCATTCCTATTGTCCTACTCATGTTAGGAACATAGCGTTAGCATGTAGATGTCATTCCTATTGTCCTACTCATGTTAGGAACATAGCGTTAGCATGTAGATGTCATTCCTATTGTCCTACTCTTGTAAGGAACATAGCGTTAGCATGTAGATGTCATTCATATTGTCCTACTCTTGTTAGGAACATAGCGTTAGCATGTAGATGTCATTCCTATTGTCCTACTCATGTTAGGAACATAGCGTTAGCATGTAGATGTCATTCCTATTGTCCTACTCATGTTAGGAACATAGCGTTAGCATGTAGATGTCATTCCTATTGTCCTACTCATGTTAGGAACATAGCGTTAGCATGTAGATGTCATTCCTATTGTCCTACTCATGTTAGGAACATAGCGTTAGCATGTAGATGTCATTCCTATTGTCCTACTCATGTTAGGAACATAGCGTTAGCATGTAGATGTCATTCCTATTGTCCTACTCATGTTAGGAACATAGCGTTAGCATGTAGATGTCATTCCTATTGTCCTACTCATGTTAGGAACATAGCGTTAGCATGTAGATGTCATTCCTATTGTCCTACTCATGTTAGGAACATAGCGTTAGCATGTAGATGTCATTCCTAGTGTCCTACTCATGTTAGGAACATAGCGTTAGCATGTAGATGTCATTCATAGTGTCCTACTCATGTTAGGAACATAGCGTTAGCATGTAGATGTCATTCCTATTGTCCTACTCATGTTAGGAACATAGCGTTAGCATGTAGATGTCATTCCTATTGTCCTACTCATGTTAGGAACATAGCGTTAGCATGTAGATGTCATTCATATTGTCCTACTCTTGTTAGGAACATAGCGTTAGCATGTAGATGTCATTCCTATTGTCCTACTCATGTTAGGAACATAGCGTTAGCATGTAGATGTCATTCCTATTGTCCTACTCTTGTTAGGAACATAGCGTTAGCATGTAGATGTCATTCCTATTGTCCTACTCATGTTAGGAACATAGCGTTAGCATGTAGATGTCATTCCTATTGTCCTACTCATGTTAGGAACATAGCGTTAGCATGTAGATGTCATTCATATTGTCCTACTCTTGTTAGGAACATAGCGTTAGCATGTAGATGTCATTCCTATTGTCCTACTCATGTTAGGAACATAGCGTTAGCATGTAGATGTCATTCCTATTGTCCTACTCATGCTAGGAACATAGCGTTAGCATGTAGATGTCATTCCTATTGTCCTACTCATGCTAGGAACATAGCGTTAGCATGTAGATGTCATTCCTATTGTCCTACTCATGTTAGGAACATAGCGTTAGCATGTAGATGTCATTCATATTGTCCTACTCATGTTAGGAACATAGCGTTAGCATGTAGATGTCATTCATATTGTCCTACTCTTGTTAGGAACATAGCGTTAGCATGTAGATGTCATTCCTATTGTCCTACTCTTGTAAGGAACATAGCGTTAGCATGTAGATGTCATTCCTATTGTCCTACTCATGTTAGGAACATAGCGTTAGCATGTAGATGTCATTCCTATTGTCCTACTCATGTTAGGAACATAGCGTTAGCATGTAGATGTCATTCATATTGTCCTACTCTTGTAAGGAACAGAGCGTTAGCATGTAAATGTCATTCATATTGTCCTACTCATGTTAGGAACATAGCGTTAGCATGTAGATGTCATTCCTATTGTCCTACTCATGTTAGGTACATAGTGTTAGCATGTAGATGTAAACATGTGTGAATTTTAATAGCTATATGGCTC
The DNA here is from genome assembly GCA_037043455.1 of Cyrtodaria siliqua. NCBI lineage: Eukaryota > Metazoa > Mollusca > Bivalvia > Adapedonta > Hiatellidae > Cyrtodaria > Cyrtodaria siliqua. The sequence continues at coordinate 78,975 of JAWPHD010009780.1, read as the reverse complement.
CTGGTGTCTGAGAAATTTATTGAATGAAAAACCTGAATTTGTATGGTCGGGCTGACAGATAAGGGTAACCCTATATGCCCACTCCATTTTCATAGCGGGGCATAAAACTAGACTAAAAGCTGTGCCATAAATATGCACAACAATGGACATCCCTAAAACTAGTCTAAAAGCTGTGTCATAAATATGCACAACAATGGACGTCCCTAAAATTCAATGGACGTCCCTAAAATTAGACCAACATTTAATAACGTTTATTGGTGTCATTTACTTGTGACAGAACCCGCTTTTAGCTCCAATTTTATAAACCCCTAACCCTAAATGTTGAACGCCAAACTTTGTGCTACAATCCCAAAGCTGTTGGCATCCATAGTGTTTTCTTAAATGATGTAAAGTTATATTTAGACCGTGTTATATTATTTATTATTTTGCATAACTTCGAGAAAAGTTGTTCTGTAACCATGTGACACGACTCTGTCCAATACAGCAGATGATATTTAGACAATAGAATAATCAGTACTGTAAAACTACTGTATATATCCGTACCTTGGTCATATTTCTGGAATGATATGTCATCAAACTCATCTTCGTCAGTCTCCGGATGGACGGATCCACAAACACCAGAACTGTATAATACACATATATGTATCAAGAACATATCAAGAACATATTAAGAAAACATGGCAATTAACTTGATGCATCTACATAATACCATATAAACCCATGAGGTATGATTCTATAGTTATTTACTGATAGGTGGAAGAATTTGTTCATATATTGCAATATAAATCTAATAACCTATAAATATTTTGTTTGCACCCTAAATATATATAATGGACTGTTCTTTCTTTGAATTAAAACCATTCCATTTATGTGACAAAGAGTTACTCGCAGGTTGATCTCGGTTTACAATGGTCGCAAAGGCTATTATAGTCACGCTTAGCGGGTTAAGCCTACAGGATGAAGAATTGTGTGACTTACTTCATTGCATCTCCTTTGATGTCAGAGCGTCTATATGCCACCATGGTCGAGTGATCATAAAACTTGTCATCTGCTTCTAAATGCTTCGATAGTGGCTGATGATTTGGAAATAATAGGAGATAAAGAGTGTGAAAAGGGAGTGCATAGCAGTATTGGGAACTGTTTTACTCATTTCTTCTTTGCTCTTTCTAGTAGCACCCTTAAGTTTAAATTTTATATATCTGAGAAATATCTTGTAGTTTTTCTAAAACAAGCAGTGTAAAAAAAAATAGTAAAAATAAATTAGTAAAAAGAAATAGTAAAAAGATCAGTTATATTGCATGTTTTCTCTTCAAGTCAAATGGCTTAAATAAAGTGCTTGTATAAAACATCCACCGGGGTCAACTTTCACTGTACCAGCAATGTTTTTGCTGTCAAAATAATTTCAGGTGAAAACAAAGCTATACTAGTATATGGATGTGTGTCCCTTTTAACCTGAATTGGAAAATGGTTTTGATTTACCATACCGTGTGATTATTTTACAATTATTATATTGTATCTGCTGGGTAAAAATGGGCATTTCACTTTTTGTTCTAACAAAAGTCAGTATTTGCAAATCATTTCACTTCAAACAAACCTTTACTGTACCTCCTTGTGATTTCTTTACAATTATACTGTATCTGCATATATTTGAGTAGTTTGTGTATTTTTTCTTAAAGAGACACACGGTAATCTTGGGGGAAATAGTGAAAACTGTATCTGAATATGCTCGTTCAACTTCTAAATCGTTTAATAACATACCTCCATTACATATTCCTCACCGCCCGCAGTGAACACACCAGTCACTTGGTTGTTATCATCAACATGTAGTGATGCTCGCGAGTTTGGCTCACCTAAAAATTTAGATAAAAAATGTTAAGATTGAAACAGACAACAACAAAATTTTACGATTTGTTTGATTTCATGTGATATAAGACCAATTTTGCTTGTTAAACAAGAGTCCTAAGAAGGCATGTATTGCTCTACTGGTTTAAGAACGTTGGTGCTCTCTTAATACAGAACTGGAATGCATGCGATCCAACTATGTTTCTCACCTGTAACAGTACCAGTGAGGAAGTCTTCTTGGTTGAAATCATTCACAATGTCTTTGGTGTTGTCACTATGTACCACTGTGATCCTGAACTGCTTACTGAACAGGTCTTTACTGGGACGCAACTTTAAGGTGAAATTCCTGAAGAAAAGTAACTTATGTTAAAGGGAATGTAGCGACACAGCCAAACAATCTTTATTATTGAGAGTTCTGAAAAACTTGGAAAAGAGTGAAAGAATTATCAAAATCGGATGATAAACAAAGAAGATATGATCGTTTGAAGGTTCTGTTGAAACGGATATGGAAGCTGCCATTTTTAGAGCTCTAAATGACCATATATGGAATATTGATAAATATGAAAATTTAGTCATTTATAGGGGAAAAAAAGAACTCCCAATAAAAGAGCTTGTTGTGACGCTAAATTCCTTTAAAGAAACTAACCTGTCAAACAACGGCAAAATTACCCTACAAATCCGTTTATCAAAATTCTATCCAGGTGTTCAGGTTACATAATAATGTAAATGTGCCGATTAAAAGTATAGGTTTATTCACGTGTTAGTAGAATTTAGTAGACTATTCATAGACCACACAGAGCCAATAGTTCTAACATAACTGGTGAATATAGATGAACATTTATTTATTGCATGTTAAAACAATAACATTAGAATAATGAAAGCAATAGCCTTATCTATAAACACTATAACATAGTATAAACTTTAGGTTAACCCCAGCAGATGTACATCTAATAGTATATACTGTAGCTCTTTGCAAAAAATGAAACTTTTAATAAAAAATTAGGTTTTCTTATTATATTTGAAATATGACATCAACAAGCCACTGACCTGGGCTTTGAACCCAGGACCCCATGCATACGCTAAGCAAGAACTACCCTTGCTGCCATGAAAGCCAAATTTAATGATGACATGGACTTTAAAGTAAATGTGAATATAAATCAATCTGAATAAAATGGAAAAAAAATTGTAGATGTTCTTCAAATTCTTCAAAACCCGACTGACGGTGGGTTTTTGCTTGCCAATGTGTATTTTTTACAAAAGTTAACCGCAGCTCCTGCCCTAAACCGAAACCTTGGATGAGCCCTTGTCACCATTAGCACAATGCCAGTTTTTAGATATCTCCTTCCTAATGTTGATATTGAAGTATATTAATTAACAGATTTAATTATAATACAGTTGCACATGCTATTGTATTGGTTTGATTGGTTAAATGATAAATGACTGCCAAATGGCATTATGTTGATTCTATTAATGGCTCACAATACATGGTCCAAGTAACTTTCATACCCAATCCACCCTTCTCAAAGAAGCCAAAACGGGGTTGGCTGGGATATGAAATAAAACCTTAATTTCGGTTTAAAAAGTTTTCATATTGTAAAATTAAACATTTAATAATTTATAGGTAAATTTAAACAGGTTATACTGAAAAAATGCGTTTAAACCCATTCTACTGTTGTAATATCCGTTATAAAGTCCTGCTAATATAAGCTTTCCCATCGCTTAATAGAATTAAGGCGGGACCACATAATGAGTTACTCACTGTCCAAACATAGAGAGACTCATCTCTTTGGTGTGAAAAGTGTCTGTGCTTCGTTTGGAGACTGTATGAATATCTACACCGTTAATCAGCTCATAATGATGAAATTTATCTTCCACACCACCTGAAAAATATATATAATCAAGAATTATTATTAACGGTGAATTGTATAGTTTAAATAACATTGCTACTGTACATGTATGTTGTCTATAGTGATGGGCAATCGGTTGAAATTTACAATCGATCATTGGTTACAATCGGTTGAAAGTAACCGATCAATCATCGGTTATAATCTGTTAGTCAATATAAAGTATAACATGCATATGTTAATCTGAGTTTGAGGCCTTGAACTTTGAATAATTTCTAATTAAGCATGTATTTTTTCCTATCTTGTTTCTTACACCATTGTCATTTTGTCAGCAAAGTAATTCTAATTGATACAAATGTGTTCATTTGTGTATAATATTATATGCTCATTTTCACAATTGTTAACTCCTGGATACTCATCTTTATTTCTAGTTTGAACATTGATTGCATTTTTACATTTAACCGATGATCGATTATAGACTTTCATAATCGATCATAAGAATCGTATGCCTAAGTAACTGATGATTAGTTACAATCAATTAATCGGTACATCACTAGTCTAATAGTTTTAATTTATAGTTTTTAACATTATATATGACTGTGTAATACCATTTGATGATGTCATACAATATGTTCAATGATATACTAAACAGAACTTCTATATTCTAAATATTCATTTATTTCATATTCTTTAAAGGGCAAAGGGCTCTTAATGCCTCTGCGTAAAGTGTCGTCCCGGATCAGCCTGTGCAGTCCGCACAGGCTAATCCGGGACGACACTTTCCGCTTCCAGTGGATTTATACTTAGCGTAGCTATCCCGCCAACAACAGTCAAATTTTACATCATAATGTACACCGTTTCTAAACCTACTGACGACGAGGTACATAATTATTTTTTGAGAATCCAAACTCTTTAAACACAATATAACCAGCTTTAACCAGTCAGACCAATCCCCGAAACTGGAGCGTCGAATTAAGAGTTACCACTTCATAATTTGTTTTACGCATAATCAATCACAGGTATTTTTAGAACCTGTAAAATAAAACTTTACTTTTAAGCGGCACATATACATTATTATATGACAGAATTTTGATGCACAGTTTTGTAGCGTAATTTTGCCGTTATTTGGTGGGTTAGTTTCTTTAAATGAACTTTCCTATCTATGTTTACATTTGAACCATATTTCAACAAAATTGCACAACAGTTTTGTTCGATTTATTTTCGGATGAGCTATATATTTTCAAGCTTAGTGCAAGTGCACCTCTATTTTTTCATTAAAATGACAGATGTTTAGGTAAATTGATTAAAATTCAAAATGTTGTACTATGGGATATTATAGAAATAGAGCAGGGGGAAAATGATGTCAGATGACAGTGGGCTTGTCTCGAGGCTCTGTCTTTTTATTGGCAAACTAAGTTGAAAAAGGGGTATTAATAAAACTCAAAACAGTATTATAGCACTTGTCTGTATGAGTTCCTCTTATAAACGGTTAGTTTCATTGAATATCTTTTAGCGGTTTCTGAGATGCAAGCTTAGCATAAAAGTTTAACCGACACCGGTCAAATAGAATAGCTTGCCCTTCTGAAAGGTAAGTTAAAAAAACATAAATGTATTTGAGAGCAGTCTTACTTGTGAGGCATGTTCACTATTAAACTGCAAATTCACTAGTTTTTGTGAATTTCATATCTATAGTCTATGAATGCACTTGGGTGCAGATACCATGCCTTTCTTCAGTGTCAAATAGTCTTCAAAGTGGGATAGCTTAACAAGGCTGTTGTTGATTTGTAGCAAAGATTGTGACTGTTGTTCTTGTAGCAAAGCCTCAGAGAGCCCAATGACTATGAGTTGTAGGTCAAGTCTGCTCTATTTCTGGAAGTTAAGCAGTCTGTCCTAGCATACGCCTTTCGTTCCAGTTTTGATTGCCGGTTGGGTTACATTCTGGATTTTATTTTCAAATGTACTCCAACAGTATCTTACTGGAGCAAGGTGGAGCGCTGTGGTCTAGTGGTAGAGCGTTGGACCCATGATCCAAAAGTCGTGGGTTCGATCCTGCCATAACCTACTGTCCCTGAGCAAGACACTTTATCTGCATTGCTTAGTACTGGCTCTACCCAGGAAGACAGTCAAGAAGTACCTTAGAAGCAAAAGCGCTAACAACAGGTATAGAAATAGCTAATTTAAAAAAAATAAATAAAGGTACTGTGAAAGTGTGGCATCCTTCTGAAGGGATGTAAAACCTACGGTGTGTAGGAATAACCACACCCTGTACATGTTGACTCACTAAACTTATGTTAACCAGTGATAAAGTTTAACCTTAAATCTCGCGTCTTCCTAGCTCCCCAACACAGGTTTTTCCTAACAGAGGTTTGTAAATAAAGGAAGACAGAAAGAGCTGGTGGAATTATGTAGCACCTCTACTCGACCAGACATACAATGGAGCATAATGTACTTTAGTTGCGGGCAGATGTGTGTGCTGTATCCATACCATTAAACATATTGCATTACCTTGAACAAAAGAAGCAACTAGAAATATTGCAAAGAACGTTAACAACTGCATTGTTCTATTTTAAATCGAACCTCGTCTGCACAACATGCCTCGTTGAGATGTAAACAATTCTAGGCATGATTGGTAACGGAACAGACGCTTTATGACTTTGTAAGAACATCTAGTAATGCGTTGAATTAACACAGATCATGACCAACAGGTGCGCGTTGTTTCATAAAAATTAAACGTCGTAAGAAATTCATTAAAGTAGCAGCGTTTAACTTTCTGCTCTTGCTCTTCCAAATGTATGCCGAAATGTAATATGAACTAAGGTAAAACCTTGAGGCGAGCACAAAAAATGTGGAAGTAAATTTTAACAGATAAAAATCAATGAAAGAACAATACAAATAACTTGTCACAATAATGAGGTCCTCTCGGGGTTTTGGGGGAACATGGCCATTTATATTTCTACTTCTACCACATAACTGGCCACCTTCAACAAGTTGAAGTTATTGCCAGTGGAGGAACGCTTTACATCATAAGACAAAGAGAGAGTTTGAAATAAAAGGTGGAAATATGTACAGTGATAAGTTAAAAAAAATAAATAATGCACTTAAGGAGGTTTAGATGAAGAGTGTGGACAATTGAGTCTTGAAAGGACTCAATAGATCCAGCATTCACTATATCTAGTGGCAGGCTGTTCCAGTCTCGAATAGTATGAGGGAAGAAAGACCACTTACGGTAATCGGAACAAGACGGTGGTATTTGGTAGGATTTTGGATGCATATTTCTAGAGAGTCTATGGGGAGGAATCAGTTGTGTGTGCTTGTCAATGGCTACTAGATCATTTTCAATCTGGTACATCATGGTAAGCCTGGCTTCCTTTCTGCGAATCTCAAGACTCTTCCATTCGAGGTCTTTTAGCATTTCACCGACACTGGAGCGGTTCTTATATCTGTTGGATACAAAGCGAGCGGCCCGCCTTTGCACCATCTCGATCTTGTTTATGTCCGTGTTTTCGTAAGGATCCCATACTGAGCTCGCATACTCCAACGTTGGCCTGACTAGGGACTTGTAAGCTTGTTCTTTCACTTGGGTGAAGCCAATGTTAACATTTCTTCTGACGAAGCCGAGTGTCCTATTGGCTGTGTTGGTGATGTTGTCTATGTGTTCACCCACCCCAGTCCAAGCTTGAGTTGAATGTGCACCCAAGATACTTTTCAGAGGGAACTTGCTTCAGGATCTGGTTGTGAAGAACATAGTCATGTTGATGGGTTGCTTCTTTCTTGTAATGGTGAGTACATTACACTTATCTGGATGAAAAGCCATCTTCCATCTTTGCTCCCAAATTGCAAGCTTGTCCAAGTCCTTTTGTAACGTTTGGCAGTCTTTTTCAGAGGAGACGGCTAGGTATACGACATTATCATCAGCAAACAGTCGAACAGTTGAGTCGATTCCTATCTATCTATCTTTACATCCTGCCACACGCCTTCACAGGCATAATCGGGCAGCTGCGCGTCGTGTCTAATTAGTAGAAAAGTAAAGAAAAGCATTATTTAGACAAGGGTAAAAATAGTGTAAGACATGTTAAAAATAGAACGATAAGATAAAAGAAGGTTAAAAACAAACTCATGATGTTTATGGTTTGGTGTGCTGGAGCTGACTAACTGCAAGCTTGAATGAATCAAAGTTTTGCAGTAGTACAACATCTGCAGGTAGCGAGTTCCACTGTACTATAGTAAGGGGAAAGAATGAATACTTGTAATAATCAACCCTTGTGTGATTCTGCTTGAAAGACATAGAATGACAATATTTGGATACTCTATTATTAGCTTCAAAATAATGAGGTATAGTGATGGCGACCAACTCATGAATCATTTTGTAAAGGAGGCATAGACGCGCATCTGCCCGGCGCTGTTGTAAGGTTCTCCAACCCAATTTATCTAGCATCTCAGTTACACTAGAATAATGAGAAAAATCATTCGTGGTCCAGCGTGCAGCACGTCTTTGGACTTTTTCAAGTTTGTCTATATTGGACTTAGTGTGTGGGTCATAGATTGTACTGGCATATTCGAGTTGTGGACGAACTAAGGTTTTATAAGCGCATTCTCTGATCTTAGGAGACTTTACCATAATGTTCCTCTTGACAAAGCCAAGGGAGCTGTTAGCCTTGGCTGTAATCCTGTTAATGTGAGTGTTCCATGATAGGTTACTGGTGATGTCTACACCGAGATAACGAGCATTCTCAGTTGCCTGTAGAACCTGTCCATGGAGCATGTACCTTGTGGGTTTGGCCGTTTTTGACCTAGTTATATGAATTACTTCGCACTTTGATGGGTTGAACTCCATATCCCACAAGGTTTCCCATCTTTCAAGTCGGTCAAGGTCGGTCTGTAAAGTCTGATTGTCTGTCCTTTCGTCGTTGATCGTGAGATATACAACTGTATCGTCTGCAAATAGCCTTACTTGTGAGGTAATATTTTCAGGCAGATCGTTTATGTAGGCAAGAAAAAGGATAGGACCCAAGACAGATCCTTGGGGTACTCCTGAAGTGACTTCAATTGTATCCGATTTCTCACCCTCAATGACAACAGTCTGTGTACGGTCACTGAGGAATGCTCTTATCCAGTGTAGAGTATTACCGTGGACTCCGTAGTTCTTTAGTTTGTAGAGCAGCTTCTCGTGATTAGCCTTGTCGAATGCCTTGCTAAAATCTAGGAGGATTAAGTCAGTTTGCTTACCTTCAGCGCAACTTTTAGCCAAATCCTCAACTAGCATAGCAAGTTGTGTCTCGCACGATCTCTTCTCTCTGAAGCCATGCTGCATATCACTGAGAATGTTGTTCCTGTTGAGGTGTTTTACAAGGTTTGAGGCTACTATGTGCTCAAGCACCTTACAGATGATACAGGTTAATGAAATAGGGCGGTAGTTAGCCGCAACTGACCTGTCTCCCTTCTTGTATAAGGGTGTAACATTAGCAGTGGTCCAATCTTTTGGTACTTGGCCTTGTTCCATAGAAAGTTGGAATATTACCTTTAAGATTGGTGCAATCTGCTGTCTCAATTCCTTCAGCACTAGTGGCTTCATCTTGTCTGGGCCAGCTGCTTTGGTAGGATTGAGATTACCCAATAATTTAAGAATACCATTGGTAGATATATCTATATCAGGCATGGCAGTAATGTTGTCTGGTTTTGTTGGATCGTCATCATTTGTCATTGGATTTCGAGCAGAAAATACTGACTGAAATTGTTTGTTAAGTATATTTGCCTTAGTGATGGTATCCGAGTGTAATTTGCCTTCAGATTATAGTGGCGAAATGCCTTCACTGTCTTTTCTCGAGCTCTTAAGGTAGGAAAAAAGGCGTTTAGTGTTTACCTTCTTGTCTTCGATGTCTTCAGGGGTATTAACACCTAGCAAGTCTTCAATATACCTACCATGAGCAAGTTGTACTTTCTTTCGGACAAGATGTCTGAACCGAAGGTGTTCTTTTCGGACCTTAGGGCACTTAGTTCGTTTTAAACGGTCATAGAGCCGGTTACGTTTCCTAATTGCTCTCCGAATGTCTTGTGTAATCCAGGGTAAGGACCTCTTACCTCTTAGAATCTTGGATGGTACACATTCAGCTTGGAATTTGTCCAGGTTCTCTGTAAACTCATCCCAGAGTTGTTGTACAGTCTTACCATGATAACTAAGTAAAAACTTATCCCTAAAAGCACCCATCTTATCCCTAAAGAGTTCCCAGTTGGCTTTCCTGTACATATATACCTGATGTGGTTTTATCTTCATTAGTCTAGGTTTGAGGTTAGCCTCTACACTCACAATGTCATGGTCACTTAGACCAGGTAGAATGGAGACTTTCTCCACCAGAGTATCATTAGTGGTTAGGACAAGGTCAAGGACATTGTCAAAGCGGGTAGGTTCTTTGACTATCTGGGTAAGGTTAAAATCATTCATTAAATCTAAAAAGTTTTCATATATACCTTTATGCTGGCATGATGGTAGGATTGCAGGTGTTTCTGCATTCCAGTCAAGTTTTGGTAAGTTCAGATCACCTGCAAGAAATATGGTACCAGGGTGTTGGCTAACCTTTTCAAGAGACTTTCGTAGTTCCAAAAGGCTGTGTTCATCTCCTTCATGAGGCCTGTAGTATGCGCCAATATAGTGTGGCTTAGTGCCAACAACTTGCAGCTTTGTCCATAAAATCTCACAATCAGAGGTAAATTTTGGTTTTTGGGAGCATATAAGTGTGTTACTCACCATGATGAAGACACCGCCGCTACGCTTCTGTTTACCTTTCCTGTCTTCTCGGAATAGCTTAAAGCCATCCGGTAGGAACTCTGATGAACATATATCAGGGGATAGCCATGTCTCGGTCCCTATGACAACATCTGGTTTTTCATGGTCTACCAGTGTATGAAATTCTCCCACTTTATTCATAATAGAGCGGAGATTTATATTAAAGATTTTCAACTTACGTGGTTTGTTCTTTATACGTTTTTCCTTTGACTTCTTTGGGGTTGAAGTTAGAGCAAATTCAGGCTCTGATACATCTAAGGTACTATAAATATTTGTATCTGACAGGAAAGAAATTGAGTCATCAAAATAAGTTGAACTGAAGTTCGGTAGTCCACATTTAAGACAGGGCCATGAATATGAATTGTGTTCTATATGTATTTGGTAGTGCAACTCATTCATGCCAGAACATACCCGGTGATACCAAGTATCACAAGAATCACACTGGATTGCTTCCTGCTTCCAACCGACAGCCTTACCGCAATGGCCACATGGGTATTTAGGTGGTCTGGGACCAGGGTTTATTTGCACATCATGGGACAGGGTCACAAGTAATAGACTTAAGTATATATTACTTCTTTTCATCCCTTTGTGACTGGGCTCCCTATACAATTTAGAGAGTTTATTCAAGATTTGTTTGTGCATGGACACCTGGCCAGGTTGGGGTATAAACATGACGTTTTGGAAATCATGATGTTGGTCACTATCCTTTGTAGTACACTGATGCCATGGCTGCTTAAAAATGTGTACAAATGAACTCAATAAAACTATGCCAAAAAGCATACACGGCAACATCTTGCCGGGATGTCGTTGATGTAGAAAAGGAAGAGGCTGGGTCCGAGGACTGATCCTTGGGCTACTCCGGATTCCACACTGACTTGGTCTGATCGCTCCCCGTCAATGACTACTGTCTGTGAGCGGTTGCTGAGGAATGCCTGAGTCCATTTATTGGTCTTTCCCCTGACGCCATAGTAGTTTAGCTTGTGTATGAGCATTGAGTGACTAACCTTGTCGAAAGCCTTTGAAAAATCCATGACTAGCACATCAGTCTGTTTTCCCTGTTCCATGTTTGTTGTGATGTCATCAACAAATTCCAGTAATTGGGGGCAGTCCACAGTTTCGCATTAATGTCTTGTTTTGTGTTAAAAAAAAAAAAAATAAAATGCAGAAAAGCTATTGAACAAGCGGTTTTAGTGTTTAATCTTGAACCAGTGTTGTTCGGTCAATTTTTGGACGATTGTAATAATTTATATGTCAAAACGTTCGGTTTAAATCAGAGAAATAGAAAAAAAAGACATTTCAAATTTTTTGTAAATGTGAAAGAAATCTACTAAGCGTCTTTTAGGTCCATGAATGGTATTAATAATGGTTATAAAGTGCATGTTTGTTTGTTTTTTCAGTTATTAGTACTTATGGCTTGATTTTGATATCTGTCAAAGCTGCCTTGTTTGGGTTTTATGGAGGCTATAAATAGAATACGAAACTATCAAAAACTTCCATAAAGTGGATAAAATGGCCGATTTTCACACACATGATGATTAGCATGGAATAACTTTTTAAAATGCCGGACTCGGTATGTACAATTTAGCATTTCCTGATATGCAAGAGCATGATAAGTGCAGACATGACCATGATATGCTTAGGAAAATTTTTTTTTGGTTTATTGACATTTGAGATATTGCTAAAATTGCATTTTTATCATGTTTTGAAGGGTGGGGTAATCTTAAAGAAATGGGACTAAATTTGTACAGAAAATACTTTTTGATACTTGTATTTGGTATGGAAACATGGGTAATTTTATTGTCTTCTAAGAAATGTATGACACAATGATGGTGTGATTTATTTTTGCTCACGGGTTCAGGCTAAGGGCTTGTCATGGGTTTGATTATTGAGAAATGTACATGAAACTGTGGAGTGCCCCCAATTGTGTCTCACAAGAGCGTCCTTTCCTGAATCCATGCTGGAATGGGTACAGTTTGTTGTGATTTTCGGCATGCTTCATTATATGGCTTGTGGCGATATGTTCCATGATCTCGCAGCAAACACAAGTCAGGGATATCGGTCTATAATTCGCAGCGACATACTTCTGTCCTTTTTTATAAACAGGAGTGACATATATGCTGTCTTCCAGATGTTCGGGATAATGCCAGATTCATAGGATTTCCTGTATATGGTAGTAAGTATGGGAGCAACATTTATAGCCAGTTCTCGGAGGATCTTTGGTTTTATAGAATCTGGGCCTGCAGCTTTGTGGAGGTTTAGTTGCCGGAGGATTTTCTCTACGCCATTACAGCTGATGTTAATGTCCGGTGCTGTTTGGTAATCCACTTGTCTGACAGTCATGTTGCAATGTGTTTTGAATTTCTCCTTTGTGACGGTTGTTTTCTCTGTGAAGACTGATTTGAATTGCCTGTTAAGGATGTTGGCCTTGTTTACTGTGTCTGTCTACAGTTTTCCATGTTCTCTTAGTGCTGATATTCCACTATTGTCTGTCTTCCTGTGCTTTATGTATGTCCAAAAGCGTTTTCTGGAGCAGGATTGTGTGTTTTCTTCTTGCTTCGGGAAGAAAATGTCGTGGGTTATGTCCAGTAGGCTTGTCGTAGCTTTTTCTGGATGAGATGCTTGTCTTGTACTGGGTGATATGCTTGTGGTCTGCTGACTTTTTCTTTTGTTTGTACTTGCGGTCACGTTTTTTCATCAGCTTCCTGATCTCTGTGGTGATCCATGGGAAACCGTCTTTCCGCTTGGCAAGTTTGTGTGGGATGTGATCAGGGATGCTTTGGTGAACAAGGGAACAATGGCTGTTATTTTCAGGGAACAAGAGAACATTGACACATATTTTTAGGGAAAAGGGAACATGACTTTACAGGAAATTCAATTCTAACATCTAGTTTTAATATAAAAAAAATCACAAAAAGTTAACATTTCAAACAACATTTTTGTGATGGCAGCGTTGTATGAGATGCAACTATAATTACTGTAGGCCAGAATGAATTTTGGGGGAACATTAGCAAATCTTTAATAGAAATGCTTTTAGAGAACAAGGTAACATTGGGGGAAAAATTGGGGGAACAAACCAAAATATATGTGGGGAACATGGGAACACTGACTCTTATTTTCAGGAAACAAAGGAAGATGGACCCCTTCTCCCCCTCCTGGGGGGCCTCAATAATAATAGAAGAATGGATAAATCATTAAATGCAATGTACAAGTTGAAAGGGACCATATTGTTCATACTGAGGGGTGAGATTAAAACAGGCAAAAATATGTTCAAGACGTTTTTTTTATAAGAATGAATTCAAGTATATATTTAGATTTATTTTTTTAGACTAGCTAGAAAAAAACTAAACCGCCAAATTGAACATTTACCTCACTGCTTCAAGTAGACACTGTCGTGATGTAACTGAAAGATTGTTAACTATACATATACTTACATTGTTCCAATTGCATTTTTACAGTTTTTTTTTCTTTTTGCCAGAAATGTTGATATTTTCTATGTTATTACTTATTACTAAATATATGCAAACTGTAACCTGAGTATTTAGCCGATAACACTAAATATGATTCACAAATAGATGAGAGATGGGGATAATTGTTTTAATTTTAACACAACAGTCCATCTGTCCTGAACTTACTTTGAATAAGAACCGTCTGTACAAGATGGCAAGTTGCATTCACTTCAGTGCATGGGTTTGAAGAAATCCAATCCAACGATTTTATCTGTGTGTGACCCAATGGGCGACTCCTAAAAGATGCTAGTGTCACCATCCAATGTAAATGCCTGACAGAATAATGCAACTATCAGTCACAGAAACCCATTTAAATAATATGAAATAGGTTAAACCTATAGGGCGAGCACAGTTCATGTTTGACTGTGCGGTATGTATGCACCGGTATGTGCAAGTCTAGCTGCGATATGGTGTGTACCTATACCATGGTAGGCACATACCACCATAAGAGCCATGATTCTCACGTCTAGTGCAAGTCTACCTGTACGTGTCTTATGAATCGTGACATCCCACTCCCAACAAATTTCAATTCGTTTGTGTGTGTGTGTATTTCTAAGGAGTATAGTCCGCCCGCCTACGACAGACGTCCTACCCCGACGCCTATAGGCATACTGGAGTCTAGGCTTTTATCTGTGTGTTTGTGTGTGATGTGATGATATGTCTACTTGAAGCAATGAACTCAATGGTTATAGTGCTGACACACTGGAATACCACGCCGTACTAGACATGATATCCCCCAGTCACATTATTCTGACACTGGTCAATCAGTCGTAGCACTACCCATTATTTGCTCGTCAGGCAAGGGTTACAATTGACTACTCCATTTTTAAAGAATTTGGTCCGGGAACTCGAACCTCCCGAATGCAAGGCAGACGCTCTAACCAGTACACCACAATTCTTCGGTCAAATTTCAATTCGTTCCCAGACAGGACAGATATGGCATGGAATGAACTTCGAACGGATCCAGTCTGGATCGACATTGGCTGAATCGCCAACCGTAATAAAAGCTGCTACTACACCAGTGTATGTAAGACATATATACATAAACGGTGAACGGTGATGCACGCGTATAATATTTTTGCCGAACAACATGTAATTACCGTTTCAACGTTATGTCATTACGAAAAAATGTATATATATGATTTAAGCTTTTTTTTTTATACGAATATACGTCTTCTGTTGTCTTCAACGTATGTTAAATTGATTCATACGTATTGTCTAATCATTATGATGATGTATGTTTGAAAAAAGTGCAATCTTTTTAAAACATAGGAATTTATTGTTTCCTACTTGACATTTAATCTTCAAGGTATGTTAAATTGATTCATACGTATTGGTATTGTCGAATCATTATGATGATGTATGTTTGAAAAAAGTACAATGTTTTTAAAACATAGGAATTTGTTGTTTCCTACTTGACATTTAATAAATGGTGGTCCATTTTCAGAATATTAGTTAAATCAAATTTAGTTGAGTATGTCTGCGGGTGGAGGACACCGGGTCCGACGTTTTTCATCAATATATTCTGTACATCAAATGCTATGTAAAAAAGACGTTGGTTTATTTCACCGTTCTTGATGTTTAGCACTAGCTGTGCTCGAGATACTTATTAGTTTCTGCATCTACATTTTAAGAAACTGAGTGTCCTATTTGACTTTAATGTTTCTGTCGGTGGTAGAAAAACAAAAATAGTGAACTAATAGGACAGAGAAAAGCACAGATCGATTGAAGCAGAAGACAGGTAAAGTTTCCAAACCGTGTTTTCATCACCTTCAAATTTGAACTACTCCGTAGCATCAGACCAAACTGGATGACCGGTTACAGGTACACTGGCATAGGAACGTTTCATTTATATAGGGGTCCAGTGGCAACCTCAAACTTTGTTAAATGTAAAAAAAATAAAAGAAGGTGAAGCACCAATATTATAGTGGTGCGAATTTAACATTTTAACTGAAAAATCTGTGTGAAAAGTGGGGATAGTCTAGGTAAAATTCATGACATAGTTAGGGTTATTTTCATATAACATTTGTAATGATATTGAACAAGTGTCAAGTTTCACAGCTTTTCGACAATTCATTTTTTAGAAATGAGGAAAAAACAAAAACTTTAACGAAAATTTCAAAACTCGTAGACGGACGGACAGACAGATGGAAATCGCCGAACTGTAAGCCTGGATTTGCTACGCAGTCAAGCCGAAAAAAATAAGAAAAACAATTCTGTACATTATGGTGGAGTCTAAACCCGACACATTTTCTATTATTCAAGCCAAAGGTTTTTCAGCTATGTAAGTGAGTAATTTTAACAAAATGTAAATACATTATATGTAATTGGAACTGGCAATTTTAGTGGTAAATAAAAACACCTTAGTTTCGAAATTCGGTTAAGAAATAAATATTTTACGGCCATCAATTTAGATGAGGCTTTTTTTATGTAAATTCCTATCTATCTGTCTCCATCATGCATTACCCTCTTTCGCGTATTATGTACATCTGCCGTGTTGCTGGAACAGCAAAGAATTAAGAAATCTGAAATATAACTGCAGTTAGCCTCAATAGTTTGCTATCAATTTTTCAGGATGTCTTTGCCCAACTCATTAAAACCATTTTTGGATAAAAGGTCGAAGCGCCCCAATATGCAACATAGGGTAAAAATACTTTTTGAACTTCCCCTACCCCGACACGCCAGTAAAATTATTGGGATCTCGGGAAGGAGGCTGTTCCTACCGCTGTCAGTGTGAGTAACATCTTGGGGCCTAACCATCGTTTAGTCACTCTAGACCTGGTGTTGTTCTAAATACTAGTAGTTATAGTTTTTCATAATGGACCATAATGTTAGTGTGCGGTAAAAAAGATGCGATGACATAGTGGTTAGCTTACTTGCCTCTGGATATAGAAGTCTGGGGTTCGACTCCCGGAGGTTCACGTCTCGAGAATTGAAAACGCATTCCCTTAGATCTAGAACTTATTCGTGCAAGATAGTTAAAGTTACTGCGAAAGTATGTCATTCTTCCTACGGATGTAAAGCCGTTGGTCCCCTGCGCAAGGAGAGACATACCCTATAGTGCCTATTTAGGTTAAAAATCTCGCCGAACTTCTGTGGTTATCACAAAAAAAGTCAACAGGTAAACTCATCCACAGAAACGAAACTGATAATCAAAAGTATGTGTACAATACGTCAATAGACGGAAGAAAGAAAGAAAGAATAAATAAAGAAAGATGGATCGGTAATTAGCACCTTGCTCACTGATTGTTTACTAACAGACCATACGTCATAATGTGATGACATACGATGATGACGTAAATCACAGACATATTAATAAACAGATAGGAAACTTCCTATCTTAACCAATGAAGTAACCAAAATATCACGTGGCACCTTAACTTTTCCTTCTATCTCCTCTCTCAATTATTCACTGATTTTGATGAGAATACATTCAAACGATTCATAGTGAATAGCAAAATGGTATTATAATAATTTATGTTTATTTCGAAAAGTAAGAAATTGTATAAAAAGATGTTTAAAGTTAAAAATGTCATCATTTTTCGCTTTTCTCTTAAAAATCAAGGTTTTGACATAGTCAAAGTTTCCGTCAAACTTCTTTTTTGCTCTAAATGTAAGAGAAAGAAAAATACTATCATTGGAAAGAAAATTAAATTTCTGATGGTATTTGGCATGAATTAAACTTGTATCTATAAAACTCTTCATAATATGTGTGTTTAAAGTTGGGAAATAATTTGTGAAATTTTCGCACTGTGCCACGTGAAATTTAGGTAATTTTCGTAGTGTCCAATCTATTTGTTGTTAGGTCTGTGCGTAAATCAATAACGTCTTGTCATTTTATTATAATTTCCGTAACATTTCCGGAAATTGCCAGGTTATTCGGGTTTTGGCACGAATGAAAACGGAATAACCTCGTCGATTTCCGTCAATGGCTTCAATATTGGACGATCAGAATACGGAAATCTGCGAAGAATTCCGATTGCATTTATGGTTTTACGGGAAAACGAGATGGCGATAATGATAAACAAATGAAAGATATTTTTTAACGGTAGTTAATATCAAATCATTTGTTTATCCTAATCGGTTAGCAAGACATATAAATTTCTGCGACACGAAATCTACTTTTATTAAATTGTGTTGACGAATTTTGGCCAATGCAAAGGTAACACTTTGGGTACAATCGTGAACGTTCGGCCAATCCCGTCATTCTTCGGGATCCCGCCTCGTGTGTATCACGGCGCTTCGGTATGTTCAAAATCTTAACACTCTGTTAGCCGGAAGGCAACGGCACAGAAAATAGTGCACTGTTGCTAAGCTGTTGCTACATAAGCATTATGGCCGCTTGTCACACGTGTTGATGTATGATTTGAGTTGAATTTTTGTTATTTACAATAGAGATGAAGGTTTTATCACTACTTTCACGTAAATAAACTATAGATGGAGCAATCGTCTAAATGACTTTGCAAAATGTTGAAGGTAACTTTGATTTTGAACGCTAATTCGTTTTGGCGGGAATTTGACGCGCGTCACGCTAGTATGACGTAACCAATATGGAAACCTGCGTATTACATTCGAGTCATGCTGCGAAGCAGTGTGCGAGATGTTGCGAATGACTTTGGGTAGTCTCGGCCAGCCAGACCGTATCATGCATAAGTCTTACTTGCAGATCTGGATCCGTGAAGCATAGCGTAAAGAAGAAATCAGAAGCGGGCCGGGTGACCGAGGCTAAAGACTTTTCAAAAGGATGGATTGGTATATTTACTTTTCGCCTGCATGATACCATAGGAGCTCGCTTGCGCTCGCGTCGCTTCGCGACTCAATCTGTGCTCGCTATAAGCCAAAAATCTGTCAAAGGCATACGAACACTTTATTTGCCTCATGATCATGATGATAGCTTTAAAAAGCTAAATTCAATCAAATATAGTGATTTGATGAAAAGTGATGACACTAATGTTCTTACCAGACTTGCATTTTTTTGTAAAAAAAAAAAAGTCTAATTTTGACGAGACATGTAAATAAGTGCTCAATGATCCCATTTTGTTGTACAAGTATCGGTTATGAGTGATACATTATTTGTTTTTGCAATAATAAACTTATAAATAATTCCAAATTATACAACATGTATGATATGTTACTGTTAATGGAATAATACATTGCTACAATAGATATTTTATCTCGGAAGAAAGACGAAAAACAACACATAACACATCAACAGGTAGGAAAAGGACACAACTGTTTTGTGTAGACTTTTTAATCACAGAACAGTACACTTTGCAACACGAAATTCATACATCTCTTTACATTAAATACAGTACTGAAATGGAGTAAATGTTCAAAGCGGAACTTCAACGTTGATGAATTTCATGTTACAAAGTGTACTGTTCTTTGATTATAATGTCTACACAAAACACTTTTTTTTCTATCTAACTAGCTACAACTTTTTTTTTTTTTTTACAAAACACCTTGAGAATATTACGTGGAATTAGATGTGCAGTATCGGATATTCCCGAGTTGAGTTACTTTTTTCTTCAGTATAAAAAAACTTGAATGTAAAACTTGAATGCAAATTACAAAAAATTCATATTGACCTACTTTTCATTGGAACATATCGCTATCATTTATTAGATGTAAACATATGTGTGGAGTTGGAAAGCTCTACGCTTTCCGATGCCTGAGAAATAGTTGAATGTTGAATGTTGTTTAACGGCTCATCAACACAGTATAGGTTATTTAGAGCCGCCCAGAGAGAGGGGAAGGATACAAAGGAATCCGGGAACCGTGCCCTACTCTTATTATCGAATAGATTCCTATGGTTCTTTCACGTGCTCGGAGGATACACCGATACACGGGACCGCCCGGTTTACGTCCCCATCCGACGGACTAAGGGAAAGTGTCTTGCCCAAGAACACACCGACGAAACTCAGTGGCACCACGGAGGATTGAACCCGGGGCCTCCGGTTACAAATCCGCCGCGCTACCGACTGCGCCACGCCAGCACTCTCCTGAGAAAAAAAAAATTCACGAAAAACTCTGTGCAACGGAGAGACGCAATGGTAACATCAATCTCTACCCAAAGTCGTCTTTCCTTGCATACACATACACTTCTCAAAACTGCTAACTACACCGCTCACGTTTTGGGTTATATATATCGATGGGTTGAATGTTTTTCAATAAAATAAAAAGGAAATACCAATTCAATCATTTTTACATCATTTCATTTTATTTTTTTCATGGGCAATGCTAGAACTAAACCACAATAAGCAATTACAAACGACCCATGTAAACACTAAAGTCACACTTTTATGAACAAGAAATGAAAAGTGTGACTTTAGTGTTTACATGGGTCGTTTGTAATTGCTTATTGTGGTTTAGTTCTAGCATTGCCCATGAAAAAAATAAAATGAAATGATGTAAAAATGATTGAATTGGTATTTCCTTTTTATTTTATTGAAAAACATTCAACCCATCGATATATATAACCCAAAACGTAGCGGTGTAGTTAGCAGTTTTGAGAAGTGTACAGTGTAATGGCCGCTGGGAGAGATTGTGGTAGCATGCCCGCTCGTGGCAGGGCATAAACATGCAAAAACTTTGTACAACGGACAGCCGGACGGACAATGGTAATATTTTATGTCCGCTCCACATTCGTGACTGCGCATAAAAATACAAAACAAATGTACAACGGACAGCCGGACGGACAATGGTAATATTTTATGTCCGCTCCACATTCGTGACTGCGCATAAAAATACAAAAAAAAATGTACAACGGACAGCCGGACGGACACTGGTAATATTATATGCCCGCTCCACATTTCTGACTGCGCAAACAAATACCAAATAAGTATGTGATTCAAACCTCTTCACTTTTTTTACAGGTTATATAACAATGAAATATGTCGGGGTTGTTTCCTTGTTGACTGTATACCTGTATGAATTATGAATGCTTATTGATCGAGGTCCAATTCATAAACACGTGGATAACGACGGGCGTTGTGTCATCAAACACGTGGATAACGACGGGCGTTGTGTCATCAAACACGTGGATAACGACATCAAACACGTGGATAACGACGGGCGTTGTGTCATCAAACACGTGGATAACGACGGGCGTTGTGTCATCAAACACGTGGATAACGACGGGCGTTGTGTCATCAAACACGTGGATAACGACGGGCGTTGTGTCATCAAACACGTGATAACGACGGGCGTTGTGTCATCAAACACGTGGATAACGACGGGCGTTGTATCATCAAACACGTGGATAACGACGGGCGTTGTGTCATCAAACACGTGATAACGACGGGCGTTGTGTCATCAAACACGTGGATAACGACGGGCGTTGTGTCATCAAACACGTGGATAACGACGGGCGTTGTGTCATCAAACACGTGATAACGACGGGCGTTGTGTCATCAAACACGTGGATAACGACGGGCGTTGTATCATCAAACACGTGGATAACGACGGGCGTTGTGTCATCAAACACGTGATAACGACGGGCGTTGTGTCATCAAACACAATTGGAAAAGGTATCAATATAGTTTCCGCTTTTAAAAATTCCAATAAATTCCGTGTCAAATATCCCTTTATTGTCGTACCTTAAACATATTTTTCAGCACATGTATCAGATAACCTTTAATCTGAAGCCCATTAAATACTACGTTAACTTTTCGCGGACAATGCATCAACTGTTTGAACAAGGAGCTATGATAAATTCCCTCTATTAATGTCGTATTATTTATCGATCAGGATATTCCTAAAGAAAGCCGACAGTGAAATTAATCGGCGAATTCCTATCTCCGCATAGTATTATATTGAGTCTGCTTTCATTTTCTTGAAGGAGAGTTTCAATCGAACGTTTGTCAATATCTGTAAACGGTTGGAAACATAAATCATTTCTCTGTTCAGTGGTGTCTATCTTACAGAGGTATGAAACCACTAATTATTTTCCCCATCGACACCAATGTTAAAATATCACATATTAATGATTTGCTCAACTGCAACTGAAGTATGGATAATGCAGCAGTGTAATTTGCATATAGAAAAGTAATTTTACGCTTAAAAAATGACAAGACAATGTGGGGTCACAAGACATGTAAGAAAGTTCTTGTTTGTTTACTAAACAGGTCAAGGGTACAACTGTTTTCAGTGACGGTTGATCACAAAGTGTAAGCATAGAGTCGAAATTTCGAAATTGTTCATCAGTGATCCAGTAAAACCTATTAATACGATTCTTATACATACAACCATAAATCGAATAGAAATGGGCGGTTTCCCCCTACTTATAATGCCTATGTCCATAAAAAAGAAGGGATTACTTTTTATTATAGGAACTACATCCGAGGTTTACATGCAGTTGGTGGTGGTAAACCTATACCGTATTATGTGATCGGGAAATATCGTTTTATCTGATCGAAAAGGTACACCTCGGGGGTTTACATGTAATTGGTAGTGGTAAACCTAGAGAGACCCCGGTGGTGGTTTAGTGGTATAGCGTGAGGTCCTAGTTCCAATCCAGTCGGGTCACAACAACGATTACATTTAAAAACGCAACACTTGATATATTTTTTTATTTTGTGGGTTGGGGGGGGGGGGGGGGGGGGGGGGGGATTTTTTAGAGTGCAAGTGAAGTCATTGTTCAAAATATGTTTTAACTGAAAGAAGTAGAGCACATCCTATACAACTG
This sequence comes from Cyrtodaria siliqua, assembly GCA_037043455.1. Taxonomy (NCBI): domain Eukaryota; kingdom Metazoa; phylum Mollusca; class Bivalvia; order Adapedonta; family Hiatellidae; genus Cyrtodaria; species Cyrtodaria siliqua. The sequence continues at coordinate 56,316 of JAWPHD010009780.1, read as the reverse complement.
TATATCGCCATGTGTTAACCTTTGGGGCAAAGAGACTTGTATACTAACATAAAATACAATCTTAATGGTTTGAACAAAAAACAAGCGAACTAAAAATAATCGAAAATGAAAAATCTTGCGTTTTTAAATGTACAGCGTATTATATATATATAAACAAAAGGTGTACAGTTAGTATCCCGTTTGCTTGACGCTCATCATATACAGGGTAGTGTTATGACCAGCCGCACTGTTCTTCTAAGTTTCTATTTACCAAATAGGCTAGCTTGTATTGTTATTTTAAGTTTCTGTTGACCAAATAGGCTAGCTTGTATTGTTATTTTAAGTTTCTGTTGACCAAATAGGCTAGCTGGTACTGTTGTTTTAAGTTTCTATTTCCCAAATAGTCTAGCTTGTATTGTTGTTTTAAGTTTCTATTTACCAAAAAGGCTAGCTTGTATTGTTTTAGGTTGCTATTTATACCAAATAAGCTAGCTTGTATTGTTGTTTTAAGTTTTTATTTACCAAATAGGCTAGCTTGTATTGTTGTTTTATGTTTCTATTTATACCAAATAGGCAAGCTTGTATTGTTGTTTTAGGTTGCTATTTATACCAAGTAGGCTAGTTTGTCTTGTTGTTTTAGGTTGCTATTTATACCAAAAAGGCTAGTTTGTCTTGTTGTTTTAGGTTGCTATTTATACCAAATAGGCTAGCCTGTATTGCTGTTTTAGGTTGCTATTTATACCAAGTAGGCTAGCTTGTCTTGTTGTTTTAGGTTGCTATTTATACCAAGTAGGCTAGCTTGTAACTGTAGCTGCCGCTGCCTTCTGAGTCACAACAAACCACCACCACATTGCTACTGCTGATGTTGCAACTGCTGCTGCGATCACCACCACCACCACCACCACCACCACCATCACAACCACCACCACCATCACAAGAACATATGCTGCTACTGCTACATGTGTCGACGATAATTTTGAGGACACTGGATATGCGGCTGCTGCTACCACCGCTGCTGCTGCTGCTGCTGCTGCTGATGATGATGATTTGCTACTATTTCCTTTACTACTACTACCCTTATAATATATACGTATTAAACAGACGATTAATTAAACTATTTACGTCAAGTTTGCACAAGCAAGCTTTTCACACACTTTCTTTACATAAAAGATTATATCCGATTATTCAATTAATCGCTTGCCACTTTTCACCCTTTGTTTGTACAATCGGTATACAGGATTTTTAATTCATGGTTTGTTAAGTTAGAAATGAGAGTATTTTTTACAGTATTGAATTTCTGATAGAAAATGATATCACGAGCAATCTGAGGATAACAAATTGGTAATTCAGTGGTATTGGCTGTTTACCAGTTGAATCACTCCGCACAATCATTATTGGGGTCGAAACTAAAACTAATAACACACATTCGGCGTACAGTTTGTTTACAAATGATGAATTCAAAAGGAATTAAAAAAGCGAACATTGTGTAATAAAAGTAGCGGATTGAAAAAAATAAATAATTCGACAGTGTGATTTCAAATGGATTGTCGATATGATTTATTTTCGTTCAATGTGTTAGCGTAAAAAATCAAAAAACTGATTTCATCTGTCGCCAATAATCATTAATAACTAAAGTGTTCAGGTGGAAAACGTGGATAAAAAAAGAGAAGAAAAAAGGATTATTATGTATATTACAGTAAGATTCGGAGGTATGTAGAAATGTGACCAGAAAACAACAAGAAAACGTTTTATCACAGACATATTAATAATTAATTGTTATTAGGTCTGTGGTTTTATATGTTGCCAAAGTAACATAAACTATATATGTATGATTCAGCTGAAGTATTATTTTTTACATTGCTTGATGTATATTCTCTGAATTTATATATATGCTTTTGTGTATCACGAAAAAGTGTAAAGTTCTGCTCTGTTCTGTTCTGTTGTTAATATTCTTACGCGGTTTATTTGTTTGAATACTGTTGTTTGACGTTATTTGTTTGAATAATGTTGTTTGACGTTATTTCTAGCACATGTTAGGCCATATATGACGGTCAATTTTTGTGGTAGAGACAGATCACCGCATTTTTCATGTGGTATAACCAGCACTGTATACATCCTGCCATCAGTAAGGATCGACACATCCTAACTTACAAGTTAGGCTCCCAGTGGGATTCGAACCAGAAGCGGTGAGAGGCGAGAAGGTTTTAAACTCATCGTCTTTACCATCCCGGTCACGGAGGCAATTTATTCTTACGTATGAATGCAAAGAAGTTGTTGCACTCCTCAATCCAACTTAATATCCATGAATATCGCGCTGACAGAACGCATTTATATCCATGAATATCGCGCTGACAGAACGCATTTATATCCATGAATATCGCGCCGACAGAACGCATTTATATCCATAAATATCGCGCTGACAGAACGCATTTATATCCATGAATATCGCGCCGACAGAACGCATTTATATCCATGAATATCGCGCTGACAGAACGCATTTATATCCATGAATATCGCGCCGACAGAACGCATTTATATCCATGAATATCGCGCTGACAGAACGCATTTATATCCATGAATATCGCGCTGACAGAACGCATTTAAAACTATGTTTTGTAAAACGTTTCAGTTGATCGCAGTTTGCAATACGCGACAATGCGGAATGTCCCACATTTCAACAATGACAGAAATCAAAGTTGAATTAAACTATTGAAATTTCGAATCATTATTTTAATAACTTTACTAATAGTTTAACTATGCGTTGACAGTTCATTTCTAATATATATTCAATAAAAGCGTTAAATAAAAATAAGGCGGTTTCGGGCGATTTTATGCTTAATGAATATTTCATTGCTAGTTGTGATATATTATCGGGTCATATTACTGATATTTTTAATATTATTTTCGATACAGGTTGCTTTCCGGAAAGCTGGTCTAAGGGTTTTATGATTCCTCTACATAAAAAAGGCGATATAAACTGTGTTAACAATTACAGGGGAATTACATTAATTAATTGTATGAGTAAACTATTTACAAGCATCTTGAATACGCGGATTGACAAATGGTGCGAGAATAATAATATCATATCAGATGCTCAATTCGGGTTTAGAAAAGGTAGGTCAACAACAGATGTAATATTTATTTTGCATAGCATTATAAACAACATTTTAAACGACAAAAAAAGACTTTATTGCGCATTTATAGATTTGAAAAAAGCGTTTGATTCTGTCTACAGAAACGCGTTGTGGTTAAAACTATATAAATGTGGTGTCAACGGGAAAATGCTTAGGATAATTAGATCCATGTATGATACAGTTAAAGCATGTGTTAAGTCCTTTGGATCTTACTCCGAATTCTTTGATATTTCTATCGGTCTAAAGCAAGGTGATATTGTCTCACCGATTATGTTTTCTATATTCATAGAAGATTTAGAATTGTTCTTATTAAATAGAATAGATGGTGGTTTATCTCTTAATGATATCACTTTAATACTGTTGCTTTTTGCTGATGATATGGCTGTACTGGGATCGAGCCCAGATGACCTTCAGCAAAGTCTTAATAGACTCTATGAATACTGTGAATCCTGGGGTCTTGAAGTTAATACTGAAAAGACAAAAATAGTTGTATTTCGTAAAAGGGGTAGAATTAAAGAATGTGAAAGGTGGTATTATAATGGAAGTTTATTAGATGTCGTCGATGATTTTAATTATTTAGGTGTGGTTCTTAATTATACAGGCTCCTTTTCGTTAAACCAACAATGTCTTTGTGGAAAAGCCTTAAAAGCAATGAATATACTCTTGGTTAATATACGAAAATATGAATTGAAACCAAAATTATCTCTTCAGCTTTTCGATGCTTTTGTGGCATCAATATTAAATTATGGAAGTGAAATATGGGGGATTACAAAATCAAAAGATATTGAGAGAATACAGTTAAAATTTTGTAAAATTATTTTAGGTGTTAAACTTACCACAAGTAATGCTGGTATTTACGGAGAGCTCTCTCGTTACCCCTTATACATTAATAGATATGTAAAAATGATCAAATGTTGGTATAAACTATTGTCTACAGAGAACATTATACTAAAAGCAATATATAAGGATTTGTTATCTAACTGTAATAAGGGCGCGAAGAATTGGCTAACTAATATAAGGTTTATCCTAAACAGTAACGGTTTTAATAATGTCTGGAATAATCCAATGAGTGTTAATTTTAAACTATTTCCTTTAATATTTAAACAAAGATTAATAGATAATTTCATGCAACAATGGAGATCTGATATAGAAGGCAGTAGAGTTTTAACGCTATATAAGGTGGTGAAAGAGAATTTTGATTTTGAAACATATCTAGAAACATTATGCTCCAAACAATTAAGAAGTTGTATAACAAGAATAAGATTATCCGCTCATTGTTTAAGAATAGAAACAGGGAGATACTCAAGAGGTAGAACAGAGAGAAACGAAAGAGTGTGCGAAATTTGTAACACAAACGCTATTGAAGACGAGTACCATTTTATTTTGATCTGTACTACTTACTCTAACATTAGAAACAAATATATTCCTAAATATTACACAACTAGACCAAGCATGTTTAAATTTGTAGAATTGTTGCAGTCATTAAACAAAAAGATTATTCTTAGTTTAAGTAAATTCATTTCCGACGCACTTGTATTAAGGCTATCTACATCCATTTTAACAGACTAAAAAAACACTAAAAACACTAGATATCTTATTTTAGAACATCCTCGTTTATCATTGACATACCATAATATATGTATGTTTTTGATTGTTTAAATATGTATGAAACAAAACAAAAACTTAGTGATTATTTTGTTGTATTTGCAATGTTAATATCTGTCACGTGTGTGTATATTATTATTATCATATATTTGTAATGATGAAAAACTGTAATAGTTTAAGTCAATAAAAGTATCTATCTATCTATCTATCTATATTCAAATTACAAAAAATCTAACAATCAAGTGTAAAATAACGTATACAGTTTCTAAAGTCGCCAATACCAACACGGCATTGTGGACAGTTTTGCATAATAATATGTACCTATCGTTTATCGTCAGAAAATCAGAGTGGCATTTTTATGTTTGATCCGGCAAATGTTTGTACAACTTAGATTGTAAATTAGCTTTTATAAGCTTCCATTAGTTGATCATATATGACTTTGAATGAGAAGGTAATGACCATATTACTAATATTTTTGGTTTTCAGATTATTTTCTCAAGAAGTTTCACAGGCGGACGGGAGTGGGGATGGGGGGATGGGAGAGGGGCGGATCAGTTTTTAAAATGTTTAAGTTTTTATCTTTTTATGCCATTAATGACATCGTAAAACATATACTTTTCTATAGAAAACATCTATAGAAACAAGATCTTGTGATTTTACAATATTTGTTTTTAATGTTTTAAACATGGTCACGTGGTTGTTTAACTACGGATACTTTTTTAGCGATTTGTTTGAGCTTTTGAAAAAAAAAACACAAATGTTTAGACTTCTTTATTATTAAAAGTTTCATTTTAGGAGGGTCTGAGAACCGAAACATATTTTTTAAAAACTTTGCCTAATGTGTACGTGCTGGAAAACTACACCGTGTTGCCTAATGTGTACGTGATTGAGAATTAATACACGTGTTGCCTAATGTTTACGTGCTGGAGAAGTACTACACCGTGTTGCCTAATGTGTACGTGCTGGAGAAGTACTACACCGTGTTGCCTAATTTGTACGTGCTGGAATACTACACAGTGTTGCCTAATGTGTGCCTGCTGGAGAAGTACTACACCGTGTTGCCTAATGTGTACGTGCTGGAGAAGTACTACACCGTGTTGTCTAATGTGTACCTGCTTGAGAAGTAATACACCGTGTTGCCTAATGTGTACGCCGCTGGAGAAGTACTACACCGTGTTGCCTAATGTGTACCTGCTTGAGAAGTAATACACCGTGTTGCCTAATGTGTACGCGCTGGAGAAGTACTACACCGTGTTGCCTAATGTGTACGTGCTGGAGAAGTACCACACCGTGTTGCCTAATGTGTACCTGCTTGAGAAGTAATACACCGTGTTATTGTATCAACCAGACTCAAATCGATCATCAGTATTCAGTGATATAATTATATATTGGACCGTGTTATTGTATCAACCAGACTCAAGTCGATCATCAGTATTCAGTGATATAATTATAGATTGGACCGGCTTGCAGTCTCGTACATTAGATTACTAAACATGTTCACTCGTTCTACACAATTCGTGAACACATTTATTTTTCACACTTTTCATTGAAATGAATTGTTGTCATTCGTTCCAAAAAATACTATGAAACATGTATTAAACATGCGCGTATTGTGTAGATTAATGTTTTTAAGACACTTTGTTTTGAAATCCGATTGAAGTGGATTACTATTAAGTAACTAATCTCACATATCAGAATGTTTATGAAATTATGGCTTAAAACAACGTAATTTACGTTATGAATTTATATATGAGCATTAATTATGCAGCTACATTGTTGTAATTTAGGGAACTACTTAAAAAAAAATAGCACTACTTTTTGCTCAGGAATTGATTGTAATTATATAGTATACACTGACATGACATAGGGTGTTGTTCTACTTTTTCATTTATCATTGTGATCCGAGTTAAACATCAGAGTTATCTCCCAGTTAGTTAAAACTGTATATTTCATACAAACTATATTCTGTAAAAAAAGTTTTGAACCATGGCAGTGTTCGAACCTGTACAATGATCGCTGAACCATGACATTCGACCATAAACTCTTATTATTCACAATAGATCAACAATAAACAATAATTATCGTTTTACAATGAAAGTTTGCGAAAAAAGTAATAATCTTTTTATTGGTTACTCGAATGTGTCCGTAACTGTTACTTTTTTATGGACTTTGCAATATTATTTTACACATGTTTCTGGTACCAAATTAACCGGGTAGGGGTAGACCTTGGTTACTAAAAAAAGATACTTAAATTCTGTCCACTAGTTTTATTTATATGACTTTATATACCCTGGTCCAAAACATTTTTTACCGAGTATATATTAGAATAATATCAAGAACACATTTAAAACTTTACTTAAAACATTTTTTGGGTCCGTATTCATAAAGCTTCTTAGCCAAATCTTAACTTAAGTCTTTTATCAATTTTTTTAAACACCTTGTCTATCAATTTAAGACGGTTTTCTTACTATTGCTAATAAGGTCATTGATAAATAAAATCTAAAGCTAAATATTTAAATATTATATATCTTAAAATATATGGTTTGTAGAGTTCCTGAGAGGTTAATAAGGAGATTTTAAAAATATGTAAAAATCTTAAATTTTGACTTAAGTAACATTTTCCGCTTAAATTGCTTTATGAATATGGGCCCTAAGTTTAAAACACTTAAAAATAATAACATTGTCGTTATAATGAAATAACGAAACTCAAGTTTTAAATTTTAAAATTACTCACACCCCATCTTCCTTTAAATTGAAATAAAAACGAACTGATAAATCGTATAAAGCATGTGAAGCATGCAAATTAAACCATTTTGCTACCATCCCTCCACCCCATACCCCTACACAAATATTGTTTGAAAAGAATGTCCTGCATATACTTTTGAACTATGTTTACTTTGCCGCAGCACATAGCGTAATGGGAATTGAGCTATTTACTTGCTAAATTTATTTGTACAGGATATATGTATGTAATTTATTTTTATCAGTGTATATTTGTATGTAATTTATTTTTATCAGTAGATTTTTGTATGCAATTTATTTTTATCAGTATATTTGTATGTAATTTATTTTTATCAGTATATTGTATGTAATTTTATTTTAGCAGTATATTGTATGTAATTTTATTTTTAGCAGTATATTGTATGTAATCTATTTTTAGCAGTATATTTGTATGTAATTTATTTGTATCAGTATATTTGTATGTAATTTATTTTTATCAGTATATTTGTATGTTATTTTATATCTTGGAACAAAAACGGTTAGATTAAAGTAGACCTTGATAAAACATATTGAAGAAACTTTGTGGGATACGACAGCTAGGGCTGTATATGGCGTCATTGTCGCCCCGGGATGCGACAGCTAGGGCTGTATATGGCGTCATTGTCGTCCCAGGATACGACAGACAGGGCTGTATTTGGCGTCATTGTGGTCCCGGGATACGACAGCTAGGGCTGTATATGGTGTCATTGTCGTCCCGGGATACGACAGCTAGGGCTGTATATGGCGTCATTGTCGTCCCGGGATACGACAGCTAGGGCTGTATATGGCGTCATTGTCGTCCCGGGATACGACAGCTAGGGCTGTATATGGCGTCATTGTCGCCCCGGGATACGACAGATAGGGCTGTATATGGCGTCATTGTCGTCCCGGGATACGACAGATAGGGCTGTATATGGCGTCATTATTGTCCCGGGATACGACAGCTGGGCTCTATATGGCGTCTTTATCGTCCCGGGATACGACAGCTAGGGCTGTATATGGCGTCATTGTCTCGTCCCGGGATACGACAGCTAGGGCTGTATATGGCGTCATTGTCGTCCCGGGATACGACAGCTAGGGCTGTATATGGCGTCATTGTCTCGTCCCAGGATACGACAGCTAGGGCTGTATATGGCGTCATTGTCGTCCCGGGATACGACAGCTAGGGCTGTATATGGCGTCATTGTCGTCCCAGGATACGACAGCTAGGGCTGTATATGGCGTCATTGTCGTCCTAGGTTACGACAGCTAGGGCTGTATATGGCGTCATTGTCTCGTCCCGGGATACGACAGCTAGGGCTGTATATGGCGTCATTGTCGTCCCAGGATACGACAGCTAGGGCTGTATATGGCGTCATTGTCGTCCCGGGATACGACACCTAGGGCTGTATATGGCGTCATTGTCGTCCCGGGATACGACAGCTAGGGCTGTATATGGCGTCATTGTCTCGTCCCGGGATACGACAGCTAGGGCTGTATATGGCGTCATTGTCGTCCCAGGATACGACAGCTAGGGCTGTATATGGCGTCATTGTCGTCCCGGGATACGACAGCTAGGGCTGTATATGGTGTCATTGTCGTCCCAGGATACGACAGCTAGGGCTGTATATGGCGTCATTGTCATCCCGGGATACGACAGCTAGGGCTGTATATGGCGTCATTATCGTCCCGGGATACGACAGCTAGGGCTGTATATGGCGTCATTGTCTCGTCCCGGGATACGACAGCTAGGGCTGTATATGGCGTCATTGTCGTCCCAGGATACGACAGCTAGGGCTGTATATGGCGTCATTGTCTTCCCGGGATACGACAGCTAGGCTGTATATGGCGTCATTGTCGTCCCGGGATACGGCCCGGGATACGACATATAGGGCTGTATATGGCGTCATTGTCGTCCCAGGATACGACAGCTAGGGCTGTATATGGCGTCATTGTCGTCCCGGGATACGACAGCTAGGGCTATATATGGCGTCATTGTCGTCCCAGGATACGACAGCTAGGGCTGTAAATGGCGTCATTGTCGTCCCAGGATACGACATAAATTGCTGTATATGGCTTCATTGTCTCGTCCCGGGATACGACAGCTAGGGCTGTATATGGCGTCATCGTCGTCCCGGGATACGACAGCTAGGGCTGTATATGGCGTCATTGTCGTCCCAGGATACGACAGCTAAGGCTGTATATGGCGTCATTGTCGTCCCAGGATACGACAGCTAGGGCTGTATATGGCGTCATTGTCGTCCCAGAATACGACAGCTAGGACTGTATATAGCGTCATTGTCGTCCCGGGATACGACAGCAAGGCTGTATATGGCGTCATTGTCGTCCCGGGATACGACAGCTAGGGCTGTATATACGACAGCTAGGGCTGTATATGGCGTCATTGTCGTCCCGGGATACGACAGCTAGGGCTGTATATGGCGTCATTTTCGTCCCTGGATACGACAGCTAGGGATGTATATGGCGTCATTGTCATCCCGGGGTACGACAGCTAGGGCTGTATATGGCGTCATTATCGTCCCGGGATACGACAGCTAGGGCTGTATATGGCGTCATTGTCGTCCCAGGATACGACAGCTAGGGCTGTATATGGCGTCATTGTCGTCCCGGGATACGACAGATAGGGCTGTATATGGCGTCATTATCGTCCCGGGATACGACAGCTAGGGCTGTATATGGCGTCATTATCGTCCCGGGATACGACAGCTAGGGCTGTATATGGCGTCATTATCGTCCCGGGATACGACAGCTAGGGCTGTATATGGCGTCATTGTCTCGTCCCGGGATACGACAGCTAGGGCTGTATATGGCGTCATTGTCGTCCCAGGATACGACAGCTAGGGCTGTATATGGCGTCATTGTCGTCCCGGGATACGACAGCTAGGGCTATATATGGTGTCATTGTCGTCCCAGGATACGACAGCTAGGGCTGTAAATGGCGTCATTGTCGTCCCAGGATACGACATATAGGGCTGTATATGGCGTCATTGTCTCGTCCCGGGATACGACAGCTAGGGCTGTATATGGCGTCATCGTTGTCCCGGGATACGACAGCTAGGGCTGTATATGGCGTCATTGTCGTCCCAGGATACGACAGCTAAGGCTGTATATGGCGTCATTGTCGTCCCAGAATACGACAGCTAGGGCTGTATATGGCGTCATTGTCGTCCCAGGATACGACAGCTAGGACTGTATATGGCGTCATTGTCGTCCCGGGATACGACAGCAAGGCTGTATATGGCGTCATTGTCGTCCCGGGATACGACAGCTAGGGCTGTATATGGCATCATTGTCGTCCCTGGATACGGCAGCTAGGGCTGTATATGGCGTCATTGTCGTCCTGGGAAACGACAGCTAGGGCTGTATATGGCGATTGTCGTCCCGGGAAACGACAGCTAGGGCTGTATATGGCGTCATTGTCGTCCCGGGAAACGACAGCTAGGGCTGTATATGGCGTCATTTTCGTCCTAGGATACGATAAACACTTTTTGTACACTTTTTTTGGGGGTGGAGGAGGGATATTTCGTGTATAATAACCTACCATTGACACCTCCCCAGCCCATGCCACCCAACCATCCATATAAACGAAGAAGAACCCGAACGGCGAGAGAGCCCGTAACGATGATCTTGTTCTTTTTTGCTTTTCTAATTTCTAATAATAGCAACGGGCGGATAGCGGAAACATGCATTTGTGTGGCCGTATGTCGGAAAGGATTCCACATCCAAAATAACCCAGAGAAAATAATAAACCATAATTGGTTATACTATACATAGGCCGTTATACTGTACATAGGCCATTATACTGTACATAGGCCGTTAAACTGTGCATAGGCCGTTACATACTGTACATAGGCCGTTACATACTGTACATAGGCCGTTACATACTGTACATAGGCCGTTACATACTGTACATAGGCCGTTATACTGTACGAGAAGAGTTTACTTTTATTGCTGTTATACTTTTTATTCCGTCGTCTTTTAGCAGTTTTTACGATTTATCCTTGAAAACCGGCCAACATATTTCAATGAAACTTGGAAACAATTCTTATGGACAATCGGAACTGTGTCATCGATTTCCGTCACTCGGCGATCCACATTTACCGTTTACGGAAACTGTCGAAGAGTTATGTTTGTTCAGATGGGTTGTTTCGTATGGAAAGCCGTAGGGGACCCCCGAAGTTATTATTTTTTTTACTCTAATTTCTATATGATTTTTCTTCGGCGCATTTTTCTATCCCGAAGTTCACGTCTTCGATTATCTTCGGTACTATCTTCGGCGCATTTTCCTATTACCGAAGTTATTTTTCACATCTTCGATTAACTTCGGTACTATCTTCGGCACATTTTTCTATCGCCGAAGTGTTTTTTTTCACATCTTCGATTAACTTCGGTACTAGAAAATCTTCGGTGTACTGTGAACAATTCCCGAAGATTTTCTTTTTGTTAAAATAATCTTCGCTCAGAATAATCTTCGCTCGCACTGTCACCGAAGATTTTGTGAATAAATGAATGAATGGTGTTTGGTTGGGGGATGGGGCGTGTGGTGGGGCGGGGTGGGACGGGGTGCAACATAGATAATAGCTATAGGTGTCGAACTGGTAAAGCAAAACAACACATAAATCTGTAAATTTTTTTTTAAAAAAATCGGGTTTCGAGTGTGTGTATGGTGGAGGGGGTGGGGGGCTGAAGGATGGGGCGGGGGTTGGGGTGGCGGGACGGCGCTACTACAAAATATTCGACATAGTCACAAAATCTCCGGGGTGCCGACGATTTTTATGTGTGCACCGAAGATATTTTAGCGGTGACAAAATCTTCGCTGATAGTGTAATAGCGAGGGGTTTGTTTCCCACCGAAGATAATTTCGGTATCGGTCACAAAACCTTCGGTGACAGTGTGAGCGAAGATTATTCTGAGCGAATATTTTTTTAAAATAAAGAAATAAAAATCTTCGGCGATTGTTCACAAAATCGTCGGTGACAGTGCGAGCTTACGCCGAAGATTTTCTAGTGCCGAAGTTAATAAAAATCTTCGGGGATTGTTCACAAAATCGTCGGTGACAGTGCGAGCTTGTGTGTAGGCCGAAGATTTTCTAGTACCGAAGTTAATCGAAGATGTGCTAAAATAACTTCGGCGATAGAAATATGCGCCGAAGAAAAATCATAGATGTGGAAAATAACTTTGGCGATAGAAAAATGCGCCGAAGATAGTACCGAAGTTAATCGAAGATGTAAAAAATTAACTTCGGCGATAGAAAAATGTGCCGAAGAAAATTCATATAGAAGATATAGTAAAAAAAAAAGATAACTTCGGGGGTCCCCTACGGCTTTCCATAGTGAGCGAAGATTATTCTGAGCGAAGATTATTTTAACATAAAGAAATAAATAAAGAAATAAAAATATATCTTCGAGAATTGTTCACAAAATCGTCGGTGACAGTGCGAATTTGTGTGTACGCCGAAGATTTTCTAGTGCCGAAGTTAATCGAATATGTGCTAAAATTAACTTCGGTGATAGGGAAATGCGCCGAAGAAAAATCATAGATGTGAAAAAATAACTTCGGCGATAGAAAAATGCGCCGAAGATAGTGCCGAAGTTAATCGAAGATTCGGATAGAACCGAAGTTAATCCAAGATGTGAAAAATTAACTTCGGCGATAGAAAAATGCGCCGAAGAAAATTCAAATAGAAAATATAGTAAAAAAAAAATAACTTCGGGGGTCCCCTACGGCTTTCCATAGTTTCGCGTAATCGTTAAACAATAAAAGTAACCCTCACCATATAAAAAATGCCCACTCTGTTGATCATTTCAAAACATTGTATTTACAGTGGATTAACCAAACTATATAACAATGACTAAGTCTTGCAACTCAGTTTGGACACATTTCCGTTACTGCATGCTTTCATATACTACAATTCATTTTAAATGTATATCACATATCTTTGTAAATATTGTGATATATATATTGTTGAGGGCCTCATGGAAGATTGGCTAGTTTCAAATGAGTTCTCTCGTTAAATAAAGTCTTCATTATTATTATTATTATTATTAACCAACACAACAATCGATTGTTTTCAGACAAAGTCATATTGCGAAATTTAAAACAAAATACTTACCTTAAACCCGTATGTGTATACATGTAATACGTGAACAGCAGGCTATTATTCCTATGGTGGTAGTTTTCAAATCTGTTGTTGTTTTTATCCAGCCCGATATCAAAAATAGCGACGTTCCATCAGCGTTTGAAACGTTCTTGCCTCTCATCGTACGGGTTCGAATCCAACTCGGATCAGGGGCGTCCGTGGCCGAGTGGTTAACGTCTCTGACTTGAAATCACTTGCCCCTCACCGCTGTAGGTTCGATCCCTCAGGGGCCTAGGAATCTTTATGTGAGGAAGCTATCCAGCTGGCTTGCGGATAGTCGGTGGTTCTACCCAGGTGCCCGCCCGTGCACGAAAATTGCCCGGAGGGGCACCTGGGGTCTTCCTCCACCAAAGGAAGCTGGAAAGTCGCCATATGACCTTAGCTGTTGGTGCGACTATAAAATCCAATTCAGCCAACTCGGATCAATCAATCTATGAATACTGTGGTATATAGTCAACCAGTCGTCCATTTAGGACACGATTGCTGAGACTAATATGTTTTTTATGCTCCCACGACTGAATGGTGAGGGGGCATATAGCGTTAGCCATGTCCGCCCCGTCTGTCCATGCAGACACTACCTTAGGTGGTTAGAGGTGTGGCTTAACACAAAAGCATTCAATACAATTTATTCCGTACTACTTTAACTACTTATTATTATTATATTAATAAGTCTTTTGTTCTTTAAGTGGTCATTAATTTGATATTAAACAAAGGAAAAACACTTAACGTACCGGTACATCCGTGGGGGCGTCCGTCCTTCCCGAACATTGTGTGTGTCTTTCACCTCCCACAGTTTTCAACCCTTTAAAGGACGCTTACCTGTGATGTCAAGATGTGCATGTCGATTCGGCATTAAATCTACTGAATACGGATTTTATATGGCGGATGCAAAATTTGGCGGTTTTTGAAAATGGATATGTTGGCGGTGATTATTAACAACAACTTCTTTTTGTTTCGTTCGTTTTTACCTTCAAGATTTGTCATTTAACTTTAAAATGGCGAATTTTGAAATAATGGAAATAACTCATAAAACTGTTCTTTGAATTGTAGTAGAAGTCGAAGAGGTCATACACTTACGATGGTGTATCTTGTATTACGGGATACAGGAGTTACGGCCCTTTTTGCGTCAGCTTTTACGTTAAAATATCTTTACAGGATGCTTACCTAGGATGCCAAGATGCCAAGATGCCAAGATGTGCATATCGATTCGGCGCCAATATCGCCCTTATATTACCGGAATTATGGCCCTTTTTTCGTCAACTTTACGTTAAAATATATTATGGGTCTATCTCCTCCCACAGTTTTCAAACGACTGATACTTTTACCGGATGCTTACCTATGATTTTTACCGGATGCTTACATATGATGTCAAGATGTGCATATCGATTCGGTGTCAGGAGTTACGGTCCAATTTTTGTCAAATGTTACGTTAAAATAATTATCTTGAATGTCTATATCCTCCCACAGTTTTCAACCGATTGTTTGGAAATGTTATAGGATGCTTAGCTATAATGTCAAGATGTGCATATCGACTCAGCACCAAAATCAACCATGTAATACCTGAGTTACGGCCTTATTTTGGTCAAATTTTACGTTTTTCACTAATTGATTTCAGTGGGAGCATTCATTTATAGTTTGTTGTTTGTTTGGTGTTCAGTGCCAGCTTTCAGCACACTTTAGGCTATGTATCACGAACGATTTTTAGTGGTGGAGGCAAACCACCCACTTATTCTTGGGTAGAACCAATACTGTATACCTCTCGCCATCCGTAAGAATCGACACTTTCTCACTTGCAAGTCGAGCTCTCAATTGGATTCGAATCCACAGCGGAGAGGCGAGAAGGTTTTAAACGAACGTAGCGTCTTTACCCTCTCAACCACTGAGGCAATGTAGAATTAAATGTGCCCAGCGGCAATAAAGCCGACCATGCACATGTCAGCAACAGTAATGTCTATCTTCCTATAGATATATTATTTTATGTTATTTGTCTATTTTCAGCGGGTCAGCAGGAGATCTTCAATCCCAACTGTAAAACATATCTACTGCTGAAGACCATCAAACATAAGTGTAAATGTGACCGAGAAGGTAATAGTTATAAAATACTGTATTAATACTGTATTATGTGACCGAGAAGGTAATAGATATACAATATTGCATTATGGGTACCGAGAAGGTAATAGTTACACACTACTGTATCATGTGACCGAGAAGGTAATAGTGATACAAGGTAATAGTTATACAATACTGTATTATGTGACCGAGAAGGTAATATATATACAATATTGTATTATGTGACCGAGAAGGTAATATACTGTATTATGTGACCGAGAAGGCAATAGTTATACAATACTGTATTATGTGACCAAGAATTAATAACCTTGCCAGTATGAAGAAGTCAGAACGTGTCATATGAATTCCTAACTTGACCAGTACAAGCGTACCTGGACCAATACGAACTTAACTGGACCAATACGATCTTAACTGGGGAAGTATAAACTTAAATTGGTCAATAAAAGCGTAATTTAGCAAACACGAGCTTAACTGGGCCTTATACGAGCTGCGTAATACGAGCTCAACTAGACCAATACGAGATGTGTAATACGAGTTCAAATGGGCCAATACGAGCTCAGCTGGATCAGAACAAGCGTAACTGTGCCAATACGAGCTCAAATGGATCAGAACAAGCGCAACTGGGCCAATACGAGCTCAAATGGATCAGAACAAGCGCAACTGGGCCAATACGAGCTCAAATGGATCAGAACAAGCGTAACTGGGCCAATACCGACTCAACTGGGCAAATGGTACCGCACAATGAACAAATTAGGTCAATGCGGGCGTAATTAGCCCAATACGAGTATTCCAGTTGGCAGTTCATACGACGCAGGTCAAGATTTTCATATAATATGACATGGATAGTAGCTAGCACAGTACAAGCCATAATGGAATGTTTACTAGCAGTAGAACGTAAGAGTAAATGTGACCAAGAAGGTTATAGCAATCATAAACTGTACGTTAAAGGGACACGGCCATCTTGACGTGTTTACAAGCATTACAATTAGCTGACTTTAGACCTGCTTGAATATAATTAAATAAACAAACAGTGTTTTCTTTATTTTATCTGCTTATTCTATCATAGATTTAAATATGTTATTGTTGCAATATTATTAACAATTAATAATATATCTTATAATTAATATTAATGATTGAACAAATGCAAGTTATGTAGAAAATCTACGGGACGGCGTCAGTTTTAAACAAATCAATATTGCCATGTGCCCCTTTAAAACAAATGTTTTCTTATATTCTATTTCAGCTGATATAGAACTATCTGACGAATCAGGAAACATAAAGAATCTCCGAGACCCGGGAATGCAGCATAAATACGCCAACGAATTCCTGGATGAACGAGAAAAACTGATCCTTTTAAAAGTTGAAAGTTAGTTATTAGATTAATTCACACCTATCTCTCTATTTCTGTTAATCTGACTGACTTTGAATTCAATCTGAAGAACATGGGTATGATGAGCCTGACTAGCACCACTGGGTTACGGTGAGTCCATAGGCAACTGACTGGCACCACTGGGTTACGGTGAGTCCATAGGCAACTGACTGGCACCACTGGGTTACGGTGAGTCCATAGGCAACTGACTGGCACCACTGGGTTACGGTGAGTCCATAGGCAACTGACTGGCACCACTGGGTTACGGTGAGTCCATAGGCAACTGACTGGCACCACTGGGTTACGGTGAGTCCATAGGCAACTGACTGGCACCACTGGGTTACGGTGAGTCCATAGGCAACTGACTGGCACCACTGGGTTACGGTGAGTCCATAGGCAACTGACTGGCACCACTGGGTTACGGTGAGTCCATAGGCAACTGACTGGCACCACTGGGTTACGGTGAGTCCATAGGAAACTGACTGGCACCACTGGGTTACGGTGAGTCCATAGGCAACTGACTGGCACCACTGGGTTACGGTGAGTCCATAGGAAACTGACAGGCACCACTGGGTTACGGTGAGTCCATAGGAAACTGACTGGCACCACTGGGTTACGGTGAGTCCATAGGCAACTGACTGGCACCACTGGGTTACGGTGAGTCCATAGGAAACTGACTGGCACCACTGGGTTACGGTGAGTCCATAGGAAACTGACTGGCACCACTGGGTTACGGTGAGTCCATAGGAAACTGACTGGCACCACTGGGTTACGGTGAGTCCATAGGAAACTGACAGGCACCACTGGGTTACGGTGAGTCCATGGGAAACTGACTGGCACCACTGGGTTACGGTGAGTCCATGGGAAACTGACTGGCACCACTGGGTTACGGTGAGTCCATGGGAAACTGACTGGCACCACTGGGTTACGGTGAGTCCATGGGAAACTGACTGGCACCACTGGGTTACGGTGAGTCCATGGGAAACTGACTGGCACCACTGGGTTACGGTGAGTCCATAGGAAACTGACTGGCACCACTGGGTTACGGTGAGTCCATAGGAAACTGACTGGCACCACTGGGTTACGGTGAGTCCATAGGAAACTGACTGGCACCACTGGGTTACGGTGAGTCCATAGGAAACTGACTGGCACCACTGGGTTACGGTGAGTCCATAGGCAACTGACTGGCACCACTGGGTTACGGTGAGTCCATAGGCAACTGACTGGCACCACTGGGTTACGGTGAGTCCATAGGCAACTGACTGGCACCACTGGGTTACGGTGAGTCCATAGGAAACTGACTGGCACCACTGGGTTACGGTGAGTCCATAGGAAACTGACTGGCACCACTGGGTTACGGTGAGTCCATAGGAAACTGACTGGCACCACTGGGTTACGGTGAGTCCATAGGCAACTGACTGGCACCACTGGGTTACGGTGAGTCCATAGGCAACTGACTGGCACCACTGGGTTACGGTGAGTCCATAGGCAACTGACTGGCACCACTGGGTTACGGTGAGTCCATAGGCAACTGACTGGCACCACTGGGTTACGGTGAGTCCATAGGCAACTGACTGGCACCACTGGGTTACGGTGAGTCCATAGGCAACTGACTGGCACCACTGGGTTACGGTGAGTCCATAGGCAACTGACTGGCACCACTGGGTTACGGTGAGTCCATAGGCAACTGACTGGCACCACTGGGTTACGGTGAGTCCATAGGCAACTGACTGGCACCACTGGGTTACGGTGAGTCCATAGGCAACTGACTGGCACCACTGGGTTACGGTGAGTCCATAGGCAACTGACTGGCACCACTGGGTTACGGTGAGTCCATAGGCAACTGACTGGCACCACTGGGTTACGGTGAGTCCATAGGCAACTGACTGGCACCACTGGGTTACGGTGAGTCCATAGGCAACTGACTGGCACCACTGGGTTACGGTGAGTCCATAGGCAACTGACTGGCACCACTGGGTTACGGTGAGTCCATAGGCAACTGACTGGCACCACTGGGTTACGGTGAGTCCATAGGCAACTGACTGGCACCACTGGGTTACGGTGAGTCCATAGGCAACTGACTGGCACCACTGGGTTACGGTGAGTCCATAGGCAACTGACTGGCACCACTGGGTTACGGTGAGTCCATAGGCAACTGACTGGCACCACTGGGTTACGGTGAGTCCATAGGCAACTGACTGGCACCACTGGGTTACGGTGAGTCCATAGGCAACTGACTGGCACCACTGGGTTACGGTGAGTCCATAGGCAACTGACTGGCACCACTGGGTTACGGTGAGTCCATAGGCAACTGACTGGCACCACTGGGTTACGGTGAGTCCATAGGCAACTGACTGGCACCACTGGGTTACGGTGAGTCCATAGGCAACTGACTGGCACCACTGGGTTACGGTGAGTCCATAGGCAACTGACTGGCACCACTGGGTTACGGTGAGTCCATAGGCAACTGACTGGCACCACTGGGTTACGGTGAGTCCATAGGCAACTGACTGGCACCACTGGGTTACGGTGAGTCCATAGGCAACTGACTGGCACCACTGGGTTACGGTGAGTCCATAGGCAACTGACTGGCACCACTGGGTTACGGTGAGTCCATAGGCAACTGACTGGCACCACTGGGTTACGGTGAGTCCATAGGCAACTGACTGGCACCACTGGGTTACGGTGAGTCCATAGGCAACTGACTGGCACCACTGGGTTACGGTGAGTCCATAGGCAACTGACTGGCACCACTGGGTTACGGTGAGTCCATAGGCAACTGACTGGCACCACTGGGTTACGGTGAGTCCATAGGCAACTGACTGGCACCACTGGGTTACGGTGAGTCCATAGGCAACTGACTGGCACCACTGGGTTACGGTGAGTCCATAGGCAACTGACTGACACCACTGGGTGACGGTGAGTCCTTAGGCAAACCAACCCCATTACCCATGCATGTTGGATGGGGACGTTATCCGGTCGGTCCCGTGTATCTAATGGTATGTTAAAGAACCTAACCCGCCAAATAACAACAAAATTACACAACAAAACCGTTTGTCAAAACATTGTCCAGGTGTTCAGATCATATAATAATGTATATGTGCTGATTAAATGTATATGTTTAATAAGGGTTCTTAAAATACCCATGATCGACTATGCGCAATCTGAATTATGAGTTGGTTACTCTTGTTTCGACGCTACAGTTTTTTGGGTTTGGCCTGGATTGTGTCCATAGTGTTTGGATTCTCAAAATATGTCAGTTATTAAAGGGAATGTAGCGACGCAGCCAAACAAACTCTATTATTGAGGGTTCTGAAAAACTTGGAAAAAGGTGAAAGAATTATCAGAATCGGATGATAAACAAAAAAGATATGACCATTTAAAGGTTGTTCTAAAACTAATATGGGAGCCGCCATTTTTAGAACTATGACGTCATAGTTCCACATGACCATATATGGAATATTGATAAATATCATTTAAAACGGAGAAAATCGCTGCAAATGAATGATTTTTTTTCATTGGTGATATAAATCATTAATGCTATTAAATATTACATATTTTTCATACAGTTGCTGTCATTTTCCCCCTATAAATCAGTAAATTTTCATATTTATACATATTCCATATATGGTCATTTAGAACCGTGACGTCATAGCTCTCAAGATGGCCGCTTCCATATCCGTTTCAACAGAAACTTCAAATGATCATATCTTCTTTGTTTATTATCCGATTTGGATAATTCTTTCACCCTTATTCAAGTATTTCAAAACTCTCAATAATAAAGATGGTTTGGCTGTGTTGCTACATTCCCTAGTCGTCGGTAGTTTTAGAAACAGTGTACATATGTTGTAAACTTTGGCTATTGTTGGCGGGATAGCTGCTTTAAAGAACCATAGGCACCTATTCGATAGTAAGAATATATATGGCATTGTTCCCGGATTCCTATGTATCCTTATTATAATGGGGGGCTCAAACTAATATAAACAATGTGTTGATGATAGTAAATTCAACCCTTAATGACTTATATGAAAATAACTGCTTGATTCGAGTAGAAATTATCACCAATCCATTTTTGTGGTACGCCCTAAGGTAAGGCCGCTGTGTTTGAAACGTTCTCGCCTTTTACCCCTTCTGGTAAGAATCTCACTGGGAGCTCGACTTGTATAGTGTTAATTCTTACGAATGGCGGGATGTATACAGTACTGGTTCTACCCAGGAATACGTGTGTGTGGGTGGGTGGGGGTGGGTCTGTCCACCAACTAAAATCGACCGTTATATATAACCTAAAAGGTGCTGGAAAATGACGTCCAACACCATTCAAATCAAACCGCATAGCTTGTTTACACATATGTAAATACCGGTCAGCTCAGAACTATTCGGTTCATTTCTGGCCTTTGTGTTATGGTTACATGTTTGGTATTAACGTCTATATAAAACAACGTTTATCGTATCATAAAGCATTCCACACAATGTGATAGAATTGTAAACCAATATTCAAAAGTGAAATAATACAATGACATAACTATAAGCCCATTCGTCGATTTAAACTCAATTTAAACTCTGGCTATATAAGTCGCATATCTTTTTACCGAAGGCAAGTTGTTCCAATTAATACCTGGGTTCATCTGGTGGTTAAATGCAAATTGTATATACATCAATACAATATCTACCCAGAGCTGTCTTCCTTGCATACACATACACACAACTACCAAGAATCTTGGAAAACGATGAAAAACAATGGAAATGCAAAATGTCTTGATTGCACTAATATTTTTCTGAATTAACTTTATATGAAATGCTTAAATTATGAAAGAAAACAATTTTTCGGCTTGAATGTTTTAAATATATGTACAGTAAATTATGCTCAGAACTATATTGCGGTAGAATAAAGTACTTAGGTTTGTACTTTGGCATATCACTCCGCCGTCAAAATATCCAAGGTTACAGTACAGCATTTTGCTTTATACCAGCACTTTACAGTATCACAAATCTCTTAACAACATATCTTAACTTAAGTAACTAACTTAAATTATATATCAAAATATAGAAAATAAGTCGTGTTTCATTTGACTGTTTATGTGTCAATCGTTGGTGGTGTCACGGTGTTGAAGTTGTGATATTTTAGCTATGGTCATGTGGCAAATTATCATGTGACCGCAGGCTACTTTCTTAGACGTTCGCAGAGGTCAATGTAATGGCCTCTGTTCGCAGAGGTCATTAATGGCCTCTGTTCACAGAGGTCAATGTAATGGCCTCTGATCGCAGAGGGGCCTCTATTCGCAGGTCAATGTAATGGCCACCGTTCGCAGAGGGGCGTCTGTTCGCACAGGTCAATGTAATGGCCTCTGTTCGCAGAGGGGCCTCTGTTCGCAGAGGTCAATGTAATGGCCTCTGTTCGCACAGGTCAATGTAATGGCCTCTGTTCGCAGAGGTCAATGTAATGGCCTCTGTCCGCACAGGTCAATGTAATGGCCTCTGTTCGCACAGGTCAATGTAATGGCCTCTGTTCGCAGAGGGGCCTCTGTTCGCAAAGGTCAATGTAATGGCCTCTGTTCGCAGACGGGCCTCTATTCGCAGAGATCAATGTAATGGCCTCTGTTCGCAGAGGGGCCTCTGTTCGCAGAGGTCAATGTAATGGCCACTGTTCGCAGAGGGGCGTCTGTTCGCACAGGTCAATGTAATGGCCTCTGTTCGCAGAGGGGCCTCTGTTCTCAGAGGTCAATGTAATGGCCTCTGTTCGCAGAGGGGCCTCTGTTCGCACAGGTCAATGTAATGGCCGCTGTTCGCAGAGGTCAATGTAATGGCCTCTGTTCGCAGAGTGGCCTCTGTTCGCACAGGTCAATGTAATGGCCTCTGTTCGCAGAGGTCAATGTAATGGCCTCTGTTCGCACAGGTCAATGTAATGGCCTCTGTTCGCAGAGGGGCCTCTGTTCGCAGAGGTCAATGTAATGGGAGAGGTCAATGTAATGGGAGAGGTCAATGTCAATGTAATGGCCTCTGTTCGCACAGGTCAATGTAATGGCCTCTGTTCGCAGAGGTCAATGTAATGGCAGAGGTCAATGTAATGGCAGAGGTCAATGTAATGGCCTCTGGGAGAGATTGGCATCAATACTTGACAGTCTGCATCATCTCCGTTACGGTTAAAATAAAACCACGACAGAGACATTTTATAAATTCATGAAATTGCCACGGCTTCCAATACTTGTCAATCTATATTTCAACTTGCTGATTTTTGTGATTATGAACCTTTACTTTTTGGCAGGAACAAACAGTGAAACCCACGTGTCGTATTTACCGCTGCTTAGCGAGAACGACGCCTTGCTCAACGATGAGTTTATGGGTAAGTACTATTCCATAGTCTAATTCTCGGTCATTTGCTGCCACTATATCAAAACATCGTTTTAAGACAACATGATTGTTTAAAACCTGGAATTTACTACTTATAAATCAGGTACTGCAAGCAACGATTATGAAATTAACCAATATAGCCCAACTGTAAAATGGTCTCAACTCTTCTTTCAGTCGAGTCAAACTTAAGCGTTTAGTAGGGGTGAAAGGGTTAAGTGAAGTAATTTAGGAACTATTTCCCTAATTTACCTTAATAAATAATAGTTACAGTGTAGAACCTGAAACTGGCGGTTACCGATTGATAACAGGGCAATTGGTGCACCAACGAAGAACATCCGTGTTGGTGCCCCTATGCCCTGTTATCAATTGGTATCGACCGCGTGAAAGTCCTACAACTGTTTTATCACACTTTATTTACATTATTTTTTTCCCCAGCTTATATTTTCTGCAAAAAGAATATTTTCGCTTTAAGGCCCCTTTCACCAAATGTCCATGTACTGCGAGAATGCATGCTTTACAAAAAGAGTGCGCATGCGCGAAGTGCGACACCAATGTACAATTAGAGCACGGGCTAGTGTTCTATTGCCATAATTAAGAGAAGGAAAATTTCTCTTAAACGGGATAAAATACCATTTTTAGCTTCGTTTGATGTACATATGTTCAACCTTGATATGAAAACCGTCAAATCGATTTATCACGAGTTACCGTTCCTCTTTGATGACCCTTTTACAATACATGCAATTTATTTTCCCCATAAGCTGGCTTAATTAACTGGTGTAAATATATTGCAACAAGTGATTGATTCTGGCTATGATTTCTGGGCCTGTAATTATATCGACTTCAATAGAGAGACAGTGGTTCTATCGGACTGGTTATACGCAGTTAGTTATAAACCATTTACACAGATCGATGTGTCACCACTTTCACTACTGGGGAATCTGTACGCAGCGAGCTCAGAGTAGTGAATTAGAACAGTGATTTAAGAAGTAGCGATTGGGCACTTACTCAAATCTCCCATAATCTCATACGACACGAGGTAAAACTGCCAACTCTCGTTCTTCAGTTTCTCTTCTTATATTTACGACAGACAGACTATAATTATATCACTACTACACACAGGATATAATTCTCTTTAATTTGAGATCAGTCGAAGACTCCAGCAGTGAAAAATGATGAATTCTGTACAGGTTCAGATGTCAGCAAAACTCCAACAACAACAACAACATGAAGTAGCATAAAATAGGACATAGTCAGACTTTAAATAGCATGTGTTGACATTTTTGGTAAACACAGGAATGTTCTAAAAATACCAGTACATTCTAAACATATAATTGACTTTGTCTTTAATTTAATCTGGTTTGTTACGTCTCTGATTAAAATCAGGTCGCTAGCGTATCATATAAGCGTTATCTTTCATCCTACAGCTATTGATGTAGGCACTAACTTTTAGTTCGGTGATCCCATCTACTTCGTCGCGTGCTGCAACACAACTGAAGACAATTTCTTTGTGCTAGTTGAACGTTTTTGGCACTTGTATATTGATATGACTTTCACATTATCCATATAGCTTTGGTAAATGTTTTGTTTTGTCATAAAATTGATACTTACATGATTTTATACATCATTTCTGCAAATTATGACAATGAAATGGAATAACTAGATATAAATTATTAATAACACAATTTACGTAACTGAAAGGAGAAGTATGATTATCGCGTATTACTTTAATAATTCCAAATATAATTTTTTTGTTTGAAATTGTCGGAGTTTCATGATAAGCCACACAAAAGAAACACCAACGTTTGCTAATAAATTTCATTTATCTAACCTTTCGTACTACGCTCTAAGTAAACCTGTTCTCGCAATGTACATATTCCCCAGGAGTGATTTACACAGATCGATTTGTCACCACTTTCAGACTACTCCGCCGATACAAGCCGCGATATCAGTTGTCACTAAATCTCTCTCCAACAAAACAAATACGTACAATACGCTATCAATTGATTTCTTCCTGTTCGATGGCAGCCAGTTTTTCTAGAATCGTTATAAACAGCATTTGCATCATACACGTGGATGCAAGTGTCTTATTTCGTGTATATTTTGCAATTATATATCCTTAACCACTACCAGCGGGGTATGAGCAAGTAATCAGAATCATACAGTCCCCACGCCCCCACCGCTACAGTGCGAGTATTTGTTCCTAGGATCCTTCTAAGTAGAGACCATTGTTCCCTTAAATTCTTAAAAATCCCTAAAATAAGGCCTTTGAACCCTGATACCCTTAAAGTAATTGCCAATTTTCATCAGATCCCACCAGAAATAATTGACCAATTTACCCAAATCCCTAAAACACATGTTAGGGATTCTAGACAGAACCCTGTGTTCCTATCCAATAGTGGAAAACAACAGAAGTAAGTATTAAAGGGAATGTAGCGCCACAGCCAAACAAACTCTGTTACTGAGAGTTCTGAAAAACTTGGAAAAAGGTGAAAGAATTATCAAAATCGGATGATAAACAAAAAAGATATGACCATTTAAAGGTTGTTCTAAAACAAATATTGGAGCCGCCATTTTTAGAACTATGACATCATAGTTCCATTACCATATATGGAATATTGATAAATATCATTTAAAACGAAGAAAATCACTGCAAATGAATGATTTTTTTTACTGGTGATATAAATCATTATTGCCATTAAGTATTACATATTTTTCATACAATTGCTGTCATTTTCCCCCTATAAATCAGTAAATTTTCATATTTATAAATATTCCATATATGGTCATTTAGAACCGTGATGTCATAGCTCTCAAAATGGCCGCTTCCATATCCGTTTTAACAGAAACTTCAAATGGTCATATCTTCTTTGTTTATCATCCGATTTTGATAATTCTTTCACCCTCATTCAAGTATTTCAGAACTCTCAATAATAAATTTGGTTTGGCTGTGGCGCTACATTCCCTTTAAAGTAGGTAATTTGAAGTTAGAATCGAGTCATAGGAAATTAGACACCGACAATTTGTGAAAACTCACGGACTGGCCGAGTTTTCACGAATCTCTTAAAGACCATACTTTCACTGAAGCGAACGTAAAACTAAATATCGAATAAGTCAAATCTAACCTGAGACTGATATCGTTTCTAAAAATACTGACGTCCAATCTGAGAGGCTCAGTGGATAGCACGATTAACTGAATCCGGCGATCACAGGTTCGAGCCTCCCCGGTGCCACTGGGCTTCTTCGGCGTGTCCCTAGGACACTGCCCTTAGACGTGTACGCCAAATGGATGTAACTGGATAGTCCTGAATATCGCAGCCCAAGCATGTTAATTCGGTAGTAGGTGTACATGGTATGGTTCTCGAATTTCTGTAACCTCCGATGTGTAGTCGAATGTAATGCCTATAGTAAAAAGTAATCCCTCCTATTTTGTTGTAAATGTGAATTTTAGGTAGGGGAAAATAGCCCATTTCTAATTCGATTTTGTTGTTGTTGTATAAGAATTGTATTGATATATTTTACTAATAAATGATGAACATTTTCCAAATCACGTAGTGAGCAACTATCAATGAAAACAGCTGTACATTTGACCCGTTTAATAAGCAAAAATACATTTCTTTCATGTCTTGTGACCCCACCTTTCTTCAGATTTTTCAAGTCTAAAGCTGCTTTTTTCTGTATGAAAATTACACTGCTGCGTTATCGATACTTGAGTTGAAGTTGCAGCAAATCATTAACAATTGGCGTCAATGGGGGAAATAATTGGTGGTTTCATACCTGCATCCTTCCGTTCTCTCTGTAGGGCAGCTCGAAATGTGTTGACGATCCGTTAAACAAGAATGCAATACATGAGAAATAAACAAACCTCGCTCACACTAAATCATTATAAATGTACATTCTCACTAAATCATTATACATGTACTTTCTCACTAAATCATTATACATGTACTTTATCGCAAACGTCAACGTCGGATTGAAAGTCATTAACGCCTAACCAAGTCAACCCGAGACGCCGGGTAAACCTGGCATCCTGGCTCTAAGAAATTAAACATAATATCTTGCTAAATGTCTAAATATTTCAGCACCATAACATCTAATTCAGTGAACATGCGACTGACTACTTGTCTTAAGAACCCAGTTAAAGACAAGACGCCGAGAACCTTGTTCTGATTCTTCTCAATACATATTTAATTACACATTCCAGCACGACTTAAGGGCTGTGAGCACGCCATCGAAGGTCGGAGAGCCAAGTCCAACACGAGACGCCGGGACAAGCATCCGTCAGAGTCTAAAGAGCACAAGGAATCAAGACAGAGCAGCCGCGAACGGACAGCTGACAAACCAAAACCGGGCAAATCGGACAAGCGTTTGAGCGCCAGGTCGAAGCGATAACAGTTCATATCCGAGTTAATGTTTGTTTTGTATATTTAAAGTATATGAATGTAATTTGTTTTGTTTGATACTTAAAAAATTGATTTACTATATATTAAACTTAAAAAAAATGAAGCATTTTATTTCATACCCCAGCTCAGATAGACTACGTTTGTCAATATGTATGTAAAACAAATAACTGCTCCGAGTCTTCGTGTTAGAGCGTCACATCTATAGACTTCATAAAATTGCACTAGTAGGTCGCCATCCCTTGCATTTAAAGGGTAGTTCTAGGCTTGGAGGGCCCGGTGTTAATATAATGCCACTGATTGTTGGTATTCCACTGTGGCAGCACTAGCAAGCGAATCAATGAGCTCAATGCTACAAGTCGACACCGTAATGATGCATGATATGAATGGAAAGAATGTTTTAAAAGCCAAACCACTGACCCTCCCCTCCCCCACCCCACCCCACTACTCACCAACAAAACACTAACGTCCGGAAAGCAGTGTAAGCTGTATCTAAAAAAGAACCCAATAACACCCCGCCCCCCCCCCCCCCCTCCCCCCTCACACACCCACCCCCATAAATTCCTCTATGCATGACAAAGTTACAGCCTGGAAAAGATCGGACTGCATGGCCACTAAGTATGACCTTGACCTTTGAGCTGGAGGCCTGAGTGTTGGTCGCACAAGCTAGACGTGCAAAACGTAGTGTCCCCCCCCCCCCCCCCCCCACAATAAATTCCTCTATGCATGACAAAGTAATAGCCCGGACAAGATCGGACTGCATGACCTCTAAGTGTGACATTGACCTTTAACCTGGAGGCCTGGGTGATGTACGCATCATCCTTATTACCTTTACGTATGACCTTGAAGTTTGAGCTGGAGGCTAAGGTGTTGTACGAGACAGATCGTGCTCTTGTGGTGATAATTTGTGCCATATTATTTCAAAATTTCTATATGCATGACAAAGTTACAGCCTGGGTAAGATCGGACTGCATTGACTGCATGACCTCTACGTGTGACCTTGACCTTTGAGCTGGAGGCCTGGGTGTTGTGCGCGACACATCGTCCTCTGATGGTGATCATTTCTGCCAAGTAAATTCAAAATCCCTTCATGCATGACAAAGTTACAGCCCAGACAAGATCGGACTGCATGAACTGCATGACCTCTAAGTGTGACCTTGACCTTTATGCTGGAGGCGACACATCAAACTCTTATGGTGATCATTTGTGCCAAGTTATTTCAAAATCCCTCTATGCATGATAAAGTTATACACATACACCAAACTGCCATTGTGACAACTATGTCAACTGTCCGCAAGCGGGCTGGACAATAATCATATCGGATTGGAATAAAGAAAGCAGTGTAAGCTGTATCTAAAAAAGAACCCAATAACACCCCGCCCCCCCCCCCCCCCCCCCCCCCCCCCTCACACACCCACCCCCATAAATTCCTCTATGCATGACAAAGTTACAGCCTGGAAAAGATCGGACTGCATGGCCACTAAGTATGACCTTGACCTTTGAGCTGGAGGCCTGAGTGTTGGTCGCACAAGCTAGACGTGCAAAACGTAGTGTCCCCCCCCCCCCCCCCCCACAATAAATTCCTCTATGCATGACAAAGTAATAGCCCGGACAAGATCGGACTGCATGACCTCTAAGTGTGACATTGACCTTTAACCTGGAGGCCCGGGTGTTGTACGCATCATCCTTATTACCTTTACGTATGACCTTGAAGTTTGAGCTGGAGGCTAAGGTGTTGTACGAGACAGATCGTGCTCTTGTGGTGATAATGTGTGCCATATTATTTCAAAATCCCTATATGCATGACAAAGTTACAGCCTGGGTAAGATCGGACTGCATTGACTGCATGACCTCTATGTGTGACCTTGACCTTTGAACTGGAGGCCTGGGTGTTGTGCGCGACACATCGTCCTCTGATGGTGATCATTTCTGCCAAGTAAATTCAAAATCCCTTCATGCATGACAAAGTTACAGCCCAGACAAGATCGGACTGCATGAACTGCATGACCTCTAAGTGTGACCTTGACCTTTATGCTGGAGGCGACACATCAAACTCTTATGGTGATCATTTGTGCCAAGTTATTTCAAAACCCCTCTATGCATGATAAAGTTATACACATACACCAAACTGCCATTGTGACAACTATGTCAAACTGTCCGCAAGCGGGCTGGACAATAATCATATCGGATTGGAATAAAGAATAGTGATGAGCATACTTTTCAATAATGGAGATAAAGATGATTACTGGAAATGAGTACCATGACCTCCATCCTCATTAAATTCAAAACCACGATATTCAGTTTCCAGTTCTGACTGGGGAGTTCCACCTCCTGTTGGTTGACAATCTGTCGGAAACAAACAGTTGGTAATCTCTTGGGAACGACAGTTGATAACCTGTTGGGAATGACAGTTGACAACCTTGTGGGAATGACAGTTGATAACCTTGCGGGAACGACAGTTGACAATCTGCTAGGAACAACAGCTGACAATGTTGGGAACAGCATTTGACCATCTGTTAGGAACAACAGCTGACCTTCTGTTAGGAACAACAGCTAAGTGTCTGTACGAACAACAGTTGTCAATCTGTAAGGAACGACAGTTGACAATCTCTTGGAAACGACAGTTGATAACCTGTTGGGAATGGCAGTTGACAATCTGTTGGGAACGACAGTTGATAACCTTGTGGGAATGACACTTGATAATCTTGTGGGAATGACACTTGATAATCTTGTGGGAATGACAGTTGACAATCTGCTAGAAACAACAGTTGACAATGTTGGGAACAGCATTTGACCATCTGTTAGGAACAACAGCTGACCTTCTGTTAGGAACAATAGAGTGGATTTGTTTAAATAGTACTATTGTTTAATTAAATTTATTTTGTAACTGAATGGTGTCGATAGTCCCACTGACAACTAGTCCCACTACACCAGTGGAAGCCGGAAAGACGCCAGGTAATTTTCGTGCACAAGTGGAGAGAACCACCGACGTTTCAAAAGACAGAAGGATTGCTTCCTCACATTAAGACCGCTGTGGTCCACCACAACGTCCTTCTGTACAATCGTTATATTTAAGACACAAACAAGTGCAAGTATTAACATTTTATTGTATGTAGTTTGGTAACGAAAGATAATGTAGCTGTATATAAGGCTAGACGGCGTGTAACTAATGCAAATGGGAAGGGTTTAACGCTTCAAGCTTGTGAACCTGTACATAAGGCTAGAGGGCGTGTACCTAATGCAAATGGGAAGGGTTTTACGCTTGGGTTACTACCAAATTCAAGCTTGTGAACCTGTACATAAGAGTAGAAAGCTATACCAGGACATCATTTTTAATCAGTATAAAAGATATCACTGTCCTAATCATTGAAATAGTTTGCTCAACAAGGGATACAAACTCGAGACCTCTCTGGTGCATTTTTTTCAAAAAGGTCTTTGGTGTACGTACACGTAAATACTTGGATCGTGATTCAAAAGTGACCAAAGGATAATTCTACAATGCTAACAGTATAGCAACCAAAAAAATGCTCTTGACCAAATGACTATATAGACCAGTGTTAAAGCTAATGGATTGTCAGTCTGAAGGTCATGGGTTTAAATCTCACACAGACTATAAACAATTTCAGTAAATGGATGTGTAATGGTGTATTACTTTGTCGATCGCAGGTAAAGAAATGAAACCGCTCCCATTTGCTTTAGGTACACGCCCACCAGCCTTATATACAGCTATAGCAGCTTTAAGGAATGTGTCAGCCCACCAGCCTTATATACAGCTATAGCAGCTTTAAGGAATGTGTCAGCCCACCAGCCTTATATACAGCTATAGCAGCTTTAAGGAATGTGTCAGCCCACCAGCCTTATGTACAGCTACAGCAGCTTTAAGGAATGTGTCAGCCCACCAGCCTTATATACAGCTACAGCAGCTTTAAGGAATGTGTCAGCCCACCAGCCTTATGTACAGCTATAGCAGCTTTAAGGAATGTGTCAGCCCACCAGCCATATATACAGCTACAGCAGCTTTAAGGAATGTGTCAGCCCACCAGCCTTATATACAGCTACAGCAGCTTTAAGGAATGTGTCAGCCCACCAGCCTTATGTACAGCTACAGCAGCTTTAAGGAATGTGTCAGCCCACCAGCCTTATGTACAGCTACAGCAGCTTTAAGGAATGTGTCAGCCCACCAGCCTTATGTACAGCTACAGCAGCTTTAAGGAATGTGTCAGCCCACCAGCCTTATATACAGCTACAGCAGCTTTAAGGAATGTGTCAGCCCACCAGCCTTATGTACAGCTACAGCAGCTTTAAGGAATGTGTCAGCCCACCAGCCTTATGTACAGCTACAGCAGCTTTAAGGAATGTGTCAGCCCACCAGCCTTATATACAGCTACAGCAGCTTTAAGGAATGTGTCAGCCCACCAGCCTTATGTACAGCTACAGCAGCTTTAAGGAATGTGTCAGCCCACCAGCCTTATATACAGCTATAGCAGCTTTAAGGAATGTGTCAGCCCACCAGCCTTATATACAGCTACAGCAGCTTTAAGGAATGTGTCAGCCCACCAGCCTTATGTACAGCTACAGCAGCTTTAAGGAATGTGTCAGCCCACCAGCCTTATGTACAGCTACAGCAGCTTTAAGGAATGTGTCAGCCCACCAGCCTTATGTACAGCTACAGCAGCTTTAAGGAATGTGTCAGCCCACCAGCCTTATGTACAGCTACAGCAGCTTTAAGGAATGTGTCAAATATTAAAAGCATGCATAGAATTACAAATATGGTATGTTGAAGTAAAAAGCAAAAGTTAATGTTAATAAAATCTCATACGTTTTCATTGCATGTTCATGGCTAGAACTAGCACATCCACAGGAATAGGTCACTTTGATAGTTTACTCCCAATTACTATTTTCTGGCATACCGGATATGGTTATACGTGTTTTACATGAGTGCTGGATGACGCCAAGGTACAAATAAACACGCAAAACATATGTAGGTGGCGACGTCAACGCTCGGCATGTAAATAGATGCCAAAAAAATAATCAATCATGGGTATCCGATTCAAATAGGGAAATTCCAACCATCTGTATAACTATTTTAATCGGTACCTCACCAGAGCCTCGGTTCCAATAAAACACAGTTACACCTCGTGTTGGAATTCCATATCTTCACCGGATACCCATGAACGATTCTTATAATATACCACTACTACTACAACCAGGATAGTAAAGACACTTTCTAAAACTTGCTTTCCTCCATGTGGGTTGGAATCCCATTGGGAGTTCAACTTGTCAAGTGAGAGGTATATAGTACTGGTTATATCCAAGGAATCAATCACACAAAAATCGACTGTTATATATGGCCTAACATGTGCTAAACATGACATAATACACCAATCAAATCAAATCAAATAGTAATACTACACTACCAATCTTGCCACATATGAAAATCATGATTCTCATATGATTTTCATATGAAAGTTTTCATATGAAAATCAAGAAAAAGGAGCAACATATGATTTTCCTATGACTCTCATATTAATATCCTTTCATATGAGTTTCATATGGGCAAGTTTGCCTATGTAATAGAGGGTAAAAATAAAAAGTGGCTGATACCTTCGGTCCAAAAAGGTTTACAAAAAAGGGTCACATAAAATAAATAGCTGACCCTAACAACATATTGACCGGAGTCATGGATAACCTACTGTGTCATGTTGCAGCTATTCACTGTTACGTTGACATCTTATAATAATGCTGTATGGTTGCAAGAAACAATTGCATAATTCAATTATTCAATTCAATTAGGTCAATCAAAAATATTGGGTAGAGGGACCTAACGTTAGATCGACTGACCTAACAGAACGCGTATTCAACTACTCATACCAACAGTGCACTACTATAAGTTTCTTATTATATACCTATTTCTCTCGTGCCATGAGCAGTCTGCATTTGTACCATGTGACCATACAATATATTTCCGTATTGGACGCACATGCATACAAAAAAAAAAAATTAAATCCGTATTGTACAGTATATGAGCCCCATGTTAACTCAACGATAAAGTCTGAAAACCGGTAAAATGTTCCGAATGCATTAATATCACATAACTGCTTTACGCGCCTGTATACTTTTGTTTACAAAGTGCTTAAATGATTTATTTGTTGTCTTTTGTTAAAATTAAAAGAAACGATACATGTAAGTCAATTTAGATCATTTATATTCCTTCATCGAGAGAAATAGGTATATAATAAAAAGGTCATTTAACATTGCTCTGTACAATACGCTGATATATTTGGACTCGTAACCAGCTGACACAACCATATTGAACTCGCCTAGCGGCTCGACAAATATGGTTGTGTCAGCTGGGCGGCGAGTCCAAATATATCACCGTATTGACAAGAACAATGTTAAATATCCTCATATTACAACTAGGAATTACATTTAATAACAAAAAAGGAATATTATAGAAAATGGTTAAACAACCTTCTGAAAATGGTTAAACAACCTTCTGAAAATGGTTAAACAACATGTTTAAGTTTTAATGTTAATTAGTAAAATATATTTTTCATATGTATTACACATGTGTTACTTTCATGAAATACACATGAGGAATACATATGTGGAAAACATGAAAAATATACAAAGCTCATGTCTAGATATTTTTCCAGTGTATATGACTGAATATGAAGTTTGGTTAAAGTTTGACACCCAATAAAAAAATCGACATGGTGGATGGTGGTTATCAAAACAATAACACATATATGGTAAGTTGTACCTTTATATTGTTTATAGAAAATCATACATTGAACAGAACACCTTTTGTACGTGTATCTGCTATGGACACACGTGTATCTGCTATGGACACACGTGTGTCTGCTATGGACATACGTGTATTTGCTATGGACACACGTGTATCTGCTATGGACATACGTGTATCTGCTATGGACACAGGGTTTTGTTTCTAAGATATAAGGGTAGTACTGCACTAACTGTTTTGGTAGGTTGTAAAAACAATTAGAAAATGAGTCCATCGAACACAAATGCCACACTTAAGGTTAGGATGCTCTATGGTTGTTGTTTTGTGAGAAATGGAGTAAGTGAACGAAGTATGTCGAAGTAGGCAAATGTCATTCACATTCACCAGCTTTTTCTGAACATGTTGCTGTCATGTAGATGTGTGTATGGTGTAAGGATTTTAAGGTTTGGGTAGGGTTAGGGTTGATAGCTCTATGACAGTTATTGTGTGCCTTTCGTACAAACGTACGACAGACAAGAGTAACAATATATGCCTGCTCCACTTTCATGGCAGGACAAAAACAATAGGCCCAAGAGGGCCTGTGGACACTCGACTGTCTTAAACAGTTCTTATATCAAGGGTTGTCGACATAAAATTCCAATCAGTACTTCTTCTAAAACATTATGAAAACAACAGAACTTGGATGGCCTTAGATCACTCCCCTGGTAATCATGGGCAATAAGTCTGCTGTGTCGATCACTCACCTGGTAATCATGGGCAATAAGTCTGCTGTGTCGATCACTCACCTGGTAATCATGGGCAATAAGTCTGCTGTGTCGATCACTCACCTGGTAATCATGGGCAATAAGTCTGCTGTGTCGATCACTCACCTGGTAATCATGGGCAACAAGTCTGCTGTCGATCACTCCCCTGGTAATCATGGGCAACAAGTCTGCTGTGTCGATCACTCCCCTGGTAATCATGGGCAACAAGTCTGCTGTGTCGATCACTCCCCTGGTAATCATGGGCAACAAGTCTGCTGTGCCGATCACTCATCTGGTAATCATGGGCAACAAGTCTGCTGTGTCGATCACTTACCTGGTAATCATGGGCAATAAGTCTGCTGTGTCGATCACTCACCTGGTAATCATGGGCAATAAGTCTGCTGTGTCGATCACTCATCTGGTAATCATGGGCAACACGTCTGCTGTGTCGATCACTCACCCGGTAATCATGGGCAACAAGTCTGCTGTGTCGATCACTCACCTGGTAATCATGGGCAACAAGTCTGCTGTGTCGATCACTCCCCTGGTAATCATGGTCAATAAGTCTGCTGTGTCGATCACTCACCTGGTAATCATGGGCAACAAGTCTGCTGTCGATCACTCCCCTGGTAATCATGGGCAACAAGTCTGCTGTGTCGATCACTCCCCTGGTAATCATGGGCAACAAGTCTGCTGTGTCGATCACTCACCTGGTAATCATGGGCAACAAGTCTGCTGTGTCGATCACTCCCCTGGTAATCATGGGCAACAAGTCTGCTGTGTCGATCACTCACCTGGTAATCATGGGCAACAAGTCTGCTTTGTCGATCACTCACCTGGTAATCATGGGCAACAAGTCTGCTGTGTCGATCACTCACCTGGTAATCATGGGCAACACGTCTGCTGTGTCGATCACTCACCTGGTAATCATGGGCAACAAGTCTGCTGTGTCGATCACTCACCTGGTAATCATGGGCAACAAGTTTGCTGTGTCGATCACTCCCCTTGTAATCATGGGCAACAAGTCTGCTGTGTCGATCACTCACCTGGTAATCATGGGCAACAAGTCTGCTGTGTCGATCACTCACCAGGTAATCATGGGCAATAAGTCTGCTGTGTCGATCACTCCCCTGGTAATCATGGGCAATAAGTCTGCTGTGTCGATCACTCCCCTGGTAATCATGGGCAATAAGTCTGCTGTGTCGATCACTCACCTGGTAATCATGGGCAGTAAGTCTGCTGTGTCGATCACTCCCCTGGTAATCATGGGCAGCAAGTCTGCTGTGTCTAGTCTGGCATGGCAAGCTTTTAATTTGTCCCACTTTCTTCCATAAATGAAATTTCATAAAAATGGGTGGCGGGTGGGGGTGTGGGGGTTATCAACAAATCAAGGGCCATAACTCTGTCGTTTCTAACAAAATCTAGCTGATTTTCTAACTTGTCCATGATTTCATTAATATACCCGGCTTTGCACAACTAAACATCTTACCGATGCCCCCTGCCAAGTTTCGTTGAAATCCAACGAGGCATTTAGGAGAAGTAGCGCCGACAAGAGATTTAAATTAAAAAAAATGTCAAGGGGCCGTAACTCCATCAAAAAAAAACACCGGAAAAAACCCGCAATAGGCACAACTAGAAATCATACCAATGCTTCCTGCTAATTTATCCAACATGACTTTAACACAAAACAAGAGGTCAATGACCTTGAAGCTCTACTGATTGATTTTGATTTCAGTAAATAGTAGTCGCTACAAACTTGTTTTCTGAAAAATTATTTTCAACCGTGGCGGCCATCTTGAATTTCCAGCAGACCTGAAATTTTGCTAGGATCAATTAGACATCAAGAGCAACATTCCTGTGAAGTTTCATGAAAATCCGTCAAGTAGTTTCAGAGGAGTAGTCGCTACAATTTTTCATTATATAACTCTATGTTAACAAAGATGGCCGCTGACAGCCATGTTTAACATCGAATCAAAACGATTTTTGACAAGGACCAACATCATGTCATGCTGATCATTTTAGAAAAAGTCCCATATCAATATCACTTATAGTTTTCAAGAAGTAGTTGCTACAAACTTGTATTTTGAAAATCTATTTTTAGCCATGGTGGCCATCTTGAATTTCCGGCCTACCTGAAATTTTGCTAGGATCAATAAGACATCAAGAGCAACATTCGTGTGAAGTTTCATGAAAATCCTTTAAGTAGTTTCAGAGGAGTAATCGCTACCACTTTTCATTATATAACTCTATGTAAACAAAGATGGCCACTGGCAGCCATGTTTAACTTCAAATCAAAATAATGTTCGACTCGGATAACCATCATTTCATGCTGATCATTTTAGAAAAAGTCCCATATCAATATCACTTAT
The DNA here is from genome assembly GCA_037043455.1 of Cyrtodaria siliqua. Taxonomy (NCBI): domain Eukaryota; kingdom Metazoa; phylum Mollusca; class Bivalvia; order Adapedonta; family Hiatellidae; genus Cyrtodaria; species Cyrtodaria siliqua. The sequence continues at coordinate 18,658 of JAWPHD010009780.1, read as the reverse complement.
AGTTTTCAAGAAGTAGTCGCTACAAACTTATTTTTTAAAAATCTATTTTTAGCTGTGGTGGCCATTTTGAAATTCTGGCCGATCTGAAATTTTCCTAGGATCAATTAGACATTAAGAGCAACATTCCTGTAAAGTTTCATGAAAATCCGCCAATTAGTTTCAGAGAAGTAGTCGCTACAAGTTTTTACTATATAACCCTATGTAAACAAAGATGGCCGCTGGCAGCCATGTTTAACGTCGAATCAAAACGATTTTCGACAAGGACCAACGTCATGTCATGCTGATCATTTTAGAAAAAGTCCCATATCAATATCACTTGAGTTTTTCAAGAAGTAGTCACTACAAACTTGTATTTTAAAAACCTATTTTTAGATTTGGCGGCCATCTTGGATTTCACATCAACATGAAATTTTGCTAGGATCAACTAGACTTCACGGGCAACATTTCTGTAAAGTTTCATGAAAATCCATTCCGTAGTTTCAGAGGAGTAGTCGCTACAAAAAATAGTTTACGGACAGACAGACGGACGGACGGACGGACAGACGGACGCCACACCACGGCATAAGCTCTGCTGATCTCTGATCAGTCGAGCTAAAAAACAAACAAAAAAACTTTTTTTTTTTTTTTTAAAAATTAAGTAAAACAAGAGGCCCAAGAGGGCCTGTGGACGCTCTACTGGCTAACACGGCTCTTATTACTTAAATGAAGCGATTGACTGCCATTTACGTTTTTTTTGAAAGTTTCGGGCAAAAAACAGCTTTTTAACTAAATCAAGGGCCATAACTAAAGAATCTGGTAAAGTTTGGTAAAGATCAGGGCCCTGTTTTATTAAACATCTTACGATAAGTCTCAAATTTTAAGATCGCTCAATTTTTTCACCTAAGCTTTCAATTTAAACAATTAAATGCGCATGTAGTACAGAAATATCACATGTATAAGAAAATGAATTGAAATCACGTTTATTTGAACAGTGTAATTAATAGTGAAGCATTGAAGAAACTGATTTACGATCAAAATGGTCGTAAGTTGTTTCATAAAACAGGGCCCAGATGAAAAAATGAAGGTCCCACCTTATTAACGAGGCAAAATATAGCATTTTTAACTAAATCAAGAGCCGTAACTCCTCTGTTATTGGTCCGACTAGTCCAACATAGATCTAAAAAAAAAAAAAAAAAAAAAAAAAATAAAAAAAAAAAATAAAAAAAAAAAATAAAAAAAATATGAAACAAAAAATAAAAAAATGAAATAAATAAAAAAATAAATAAAAATAACAATAATATAAAAAAGAAAGTCATAAAATCTGCTAAAGTTTGGCAAAGATCGGATGAAAAATGAAGGCCCTATCGTCTTAACGAGGCAAAATATAGCATTTTGAACTAAGTCAAGGGCCACAACTCCACTGTTACTAGCCCGATATGAATGGTTTTCGAACTTGTCCGAGCTTTCATTGATATTAACAACTTGATAAAGTTTGGTAAAGATCTGATGAACAATGAAGACCCTATCGTCTTAACGAGGGAAAATATATTTTAACTAAATCAAGGGCCATAACTCCGCTGTTACTGGTCCGATATGGCTGGTTTTCGAACTTGTTCGAGCTTTCAACGACATTAACAATCTGATAAAATTTGGTAAAGATCGGATGAACAATGAAGCCCCTATCGTCTTAACGAGGCAAAATATAGCATTTTTAACTAAATCAAGGGCCATAACTCCATTGTTACTAGTCCGATATGGCTGGTTTTCGAAATTATCGGAGCTTTCATTGATATTAACAATCTGATAAAGTTTGGTAAAGATCGGATGAACAATGAAGCCCCTATCGTCTTAACGAGGCAAAATATAGCATTTTTAACTAAATCAAGGGCCATAACACCGCTGTTACTGGTCCAATATAGCTGTTTTTCAAAATTGTTCGAGCTTTCAACAACATTAACAATCTGATAAAGATTGGTAAAGATCGGATGAACAATGAAGCCTCTATCGTCTTAATAATGCAAAATATAGCATTTTTAACTAAATCAAGGCCATAACTCCGCTGTTACTAGTCCGATATGGCTGGTTTTCGAACTTGTCTGAGCTTTCATTGATATTAACAATGTGGTAAAGTTTGGTAAAGATAGGATGAAAAACGAAGGCACTATCGTCTTAACGAGGCAAAATATAACAATATAGCATTTTTAACTAAATCAAGGACCATAACTCTGCTGTTACTGGTCCGATATGGCTGGTTTTCGAACTTGTCCGAGCTTTCATTGATATTAACAATGCGGTAAAGTTTGGTAAAGATAGGATGAAAAATGAAGGCCCTATCGTCTTAACGAGGCAAAATATAGCAATATAGCATTTTTAACTAAATCAAGGGCCATAACTCCGCTGTTACTTGTCCGATCTGGCTTGTTTTCGAACTCGTCCGAGCTTTCATTGATATTAACAACCTGTTGAAGTTTGGTAAAGATCGGATTAAAAATGAAGGCCCTATCGTCTTAACGAGCCAAAAGTTAACGCCGACGACGGACGACGGACGACGGACGGACGACGGACAACTCGGCATCCCATAAGCTCTTCTGGCCTTCGGCCAGTAGAGCTAAAAAAGACAATAATAACAAAAAGAAGTAAATATCAGGTAAAGTTTGGTAAATATCAGATGAAAAATGAAGGCCCTATCGTATTAACGAGGAAAAATATAACATTTTTAAAAAAATCAAGTGCCATAACTCTGCTGTTACTGGTTCGATCTGGCTGGTTTTCGAACTTATATGAGTTTTCATTGATATAAACAATCTGGTAAGGTTTGGTAAAGATCGGATGAAAAATGAAGCCCCTATCATCTTAACGAGGCAAAATATAGCCTTTTTAACTAAATCAAGCGCCATAACTCTGTTGTTACTGGTCCGATTTGGCTGGTTTTCGAACTTATCTGAGTTTTAATTGCTGTTAACTATCTGGTAAAGTTTGGTAAAGATCGACTGAAAAATGAAGGCCCTATCGACTTAACGAGGTATAGCATTTTTAACTAAATCAAGGGCCCTAACTCTGCTGTTATTGAGCCGATTTGGCTGGATTTCGAAAATTAGTAATCCGATGAAGTTTAATAAAGATCAGATGAAAAACAAACGCTCTATCATCGTAACGAGGCATAATATAGCATTTTTAACTATATCAAGGGCCATAACTCCGTTGTTACTAGTCCGGTCTGGCTGGTTTTCGAACTTATCCGAGTTTTTATTGAAATTCACAATCTGTTAAAGTTTGGTAAAGATCGGATGAACAATGAAGGCCCTATCGTCTTAACGAGGCAAAATACAGCATTTTTAACTAAATCAAGGGCCATAACTCTGCTGTTACTGGTTCGATCTGGCTGCTTTTCGAATCTACCCAAGCTTTCATTGATAATAACAATCTGTTATAGTTTGGTAAAGATCGGATGAAAAATGAAGGCCCTATTGTCTTAACGAGGCAAAATACAGCATTTTTAACTAAATCAAGGGCCATAACTCTGCTGTTATTGATCCGATTTGGCTGGATTTCGAAACAGTCCGGGCTTTCATTGATATTAGTAATCCGATAAAGTTTAATAAAGATCAGATGAAAAACAAAAGCTCTATCGCCTTAACGATGCACAACATTTTTAACTAAATCAAGGGCCATAACTCCGTTGTTACTGGTCCGATCTGGCTGGTTTTCGAACTTATCCGAGCTTTTATTAAAATTAACAATCTGTTAAAGTTTGGTAAAGATCGGATGAACAATGAAGGCCCTATCGTCATAACGAGGCAAAATATAGCATTTTTTTACTAAATCAAGGACCATAACTCTGCTGTTACTGGTCCGATCTGGCTACTTTTCGAATTTGCCGGAGCTTTCATTGATATTAACAATCTTTAAAGGTTGGTAAAGATCGAATGAAAAATGAAGGCCCTATCGTCTTAACAAGGTAAAAGTTAACAGACGACGGACGGACGACAGACAACTCGCCATCCCATAAGCTCTGCTGGCCCTTGGCCAGTAGAGATAAAAACTGTGCTACTACAAGTAGCATGGTAAGTTAATGATTGCCTGATCATCTGAGTTCATTGAAAATATGCGCTATATAAAAAAATAAGTGCTACACTGAAACATGAAGTAAAGTATACAGGGAGGAGACACGGGTTCATAAACGCTCTAGTTATAGATTTATGTTGTCGCGCTACAAACGCCGCCATTTATTATTTTATCGATACAGGTCAATCGATCGTAAGCGCGTTACATTTGAAAAGTTAAAATTTCAGCCAGCATCTCAAAATACTCAGTTTTTACAGCCTCTTTTTTATGGCTTGCTGTTATAATCAACATCATGAAATTACCTTCTTGACAAAGATAAATATGACTACTAGTCACTATTTATTATTATTAATGCCTAATATAACCCGTACTTAGTATCTCGTTTGCAATAGCCCTGTACCATTTTTTTAATTTTAAAATTTCAGCTGAGATCTCAGCGTGCAACAACGGGAAGTAGTCATTTTCACACAGTAGTGAAACACGCGCCGCGACAACATAAAACGGTCCGTGTCTCCTCCCTGACTGAAACATCGCTGAAATCACAACCTCAAACAAATGTTGTTTAAGAATTAAGACTGGGTCTATGATGCTCAAGTGGAATAAAGTGGCCAACTATGCGAGACAAAAAGAGGACCAAATCAGGGTCTGAAGATGCTCAACTGGTATACAGTGACTACTGGTATGTGAGACAACAAGAGGACCAAATCAGGGTCTGAAGATGCTCAACTGGTATACAGTGACTACTGGTATGTGAGACAACAAGAGGACCAAATCAGGGTCTGAAGATGCTCAACTGGAATACAGTGACTACTGGTATGTGAGACAACAAGAGGACCAAATCAGGGTCTGAAGATGCTCAACTGGTATACAGTGACTACTGGTATGTGAGACAACAAGAGGACCAAATCAGGGTCTGAAGATGCTCAACTGGTATACAGTGACTACTGGTATGTGAGACAACAAGAGGACCAAATCAGGGTCTGAAGATGCTCAACTGGTATACAGTGACTACTGGTATGTGAGACAACAAGAGGACCAAATCAGGGTCTGAAGATGCTCAACTGGTATACAGTGACTACTGGTATGTGAGACAACAAGAGGACCAAATCAGGGTCTGAAGATGCTCAACTGGTATACAGTGACTACTGGTATGTGAGACAACAAGAGGACCAAATCAGGGTCTGAAGATGCTCAACTGGTATACAGTGACTACTGGTATGTGAGACAACAAGAGGACCAATTCAGGGTCTGAAGATGCTCAACTGGTATACAGTGACTACTGGTATGTGAGACAACAAGAGGACCAAATCAGGGTCTGAAGATGCTCAACTGGAATACAGTGACTACTGGTATGTGAGACAACAAGGACCAAATCAGGGTCTGAAGATGCTCAACTGGAATACAGTGACTACTGGTATGTGAGACAACAAGAGGACCAAATCAGGGTCTGCAGATGCTCAACTGGAATACAGTGACTACTGGTATGTGAGACAACAAGAGGACCAAATCAGGGTCTGAAGATGCTCAACTGGTATACAGTGACTACTGGTATGTGAGACAACAAGAGGACCAAATCAGGGTCTGAAGATGCTCAACTGGTATACAGTGACAACTGGTATGTGAGACAACAAGAGGACCAAATCAGGGTCTGAAGATGCTCAACTGGTATACAGTGACTACTGGTATGTGAGACAACAAGAAGACCAAATCAGGGTCTGAAGATGCTCAACTGGTATACAGTGACTATTGGTATGTGAGACAACAAGAGGACCTAATCTGGGTCTGAAGATGCTCAACTGGTATACAGTGACTACTGGTATGTGAGACAACAAGAGGACCAAATCAGGGTCTGAAGATGCTCAACTGGTATACAGTGACTACTGGTATGTGAGACAACAAGAGGACCAAATCAGGGTCTGAAGATGCTCAACTGGTATACCTTGACTATTGGTATGTGAGACAACAAGGACCAAATCAGGGTCTGAAGATGCTCAACTGGTATACAGTGACTATTGGTATGTGAGACAACAAGAGGACCTAATCTGGGTCTGAAGATGCTCAACTGGTATACAGTGACTACTGGTATGTGAGACAACAAGAGGACCAAATCAGGGTCTGAAGATGCTCAACTGGTATACAGTGACTACTGGTATGTGAGACAACAAGAAGACCAAATCAGGGTCTGAAGATGCTCAACTGGTATACAGTGACTATTGGTATGTGAGACAACAAGAAGACCAAATCAGGGTCTGAAGATGCTCAACTGGAATACAGTGACTACTGGTATGTGAGACAACAAGAAGACCAAATCAGGGTCTGAAGATGCTCAACTGGAATACAGTGACTACTGGTATGTGAGACAACAAGAAGACCAAATCAGGGTCTGAAGATGCTCAACTGGAATACAGTGACTACTGGTATGTGAGACAACAAGAAGACCAAATCAGGGTCTGAAGATGCTCAACTGGAATACAGTGACTATCAGTATGTGAGACAACAAGAGGACCAAATCAGGGTCTGAAGATGCTCAACTGGAATACAGTGACTACCGGTATGTGAGACAACAAGAGGACCTAATCTGGGTCTGAAGATGCTCAACTGGTATACAGTGACTACCGGTATGTGAGACAACAAGAGGACCAAATCATGGTCTGAAGATGCTCAACTGGAATACAGTGACTACCGGTATGTGAGACAACAAGAGGACCTAATCTGGGTCTGAAGATGCTCAACTGGAATACAGTGACTACCGGTATGTGAGACAACAAGAGGACCTAATCTGGGTCTGAAGATGCTCAACTGGTATACAGTGACTACCGGTATGTGAGACAACAAGAGGACCTAATCTGGGTCTGAAGATGCTCAACTGGAATACAGTGACTACTGGTATGTGAGACAACAAGGACCAAATCAGGGCCTGAAGATGCTCAACTGGTATACAGTGACTACCGGTATGTGAGACAACAAGAGGACCTAATCTGGGCCTGAAGATGCTCAACTGGTATACAGTGACTACCGGTATGTGAGACAACAAGAGGACCAAATCATGGTCTGAAGATGCTCAACTGGTATACAGTGACTACCGGTATGTGAGACAACAAGAGGACCTAATCTGGGCCTGAAGATGCTCAACTGGTATACAGTGACTACCGGTATGTGAGACAACAAGAGGACCTAATCTGGGTCTGAAGATGCTCAACTGGAATACAGTGACTACCGGTATGTGAGACAACAAGAGGACCTAATCTGGGTCTGAAGATGCTCAACTGGAATACAGTGACTACCGGTATGTGAGACAACAAGAGGACCTAATCTGGGTCTGAAGATGCTCAACTGGTATACAGTGACTACTGGTATGTGAGACAACAAGAGGACCTAATCTGGGTCTGAAGATGCTCAACTGGAATACAGTGACTACTGGTATATGAGACAACAAGAGGACCTAATCTGGGTCTGAAGATGCTCAACTGGTATACAGTGACTACTGGTATGTGAGACAACAAGAGGACCTAATCTGGGTCTGAAGATGCTCAACTGAAATACAGTGACTACCGGTATGTGAGACAACAAGAGGACCAAATCAGGGTCTGAAGATGCTCAACTGGAATACAGTGACTACCGGTATGTGAGACAACAAGAGGACCTAATCTGGGTCTGAAGATGCTCAACTGGTATACAGTGACTACTGGTATGTGAGACAACAAGAGGACCTAATCTGGGTCTGAAGATGCTCAACTGGAATACAGTGACTACTGGTATGTGAGACAACAAGAGGACCTAATCTGGGTCTGAAGATGCTCAACTGGTATACAGTGACTACTGGTATGTGAGACAACAAGAGGACCTAATCTGGGTCTGAAGATGCTCAACTGGAATACAGTGACTACTGGTATGTGAGACAACAAGAGGACCAAATCAGGGTCTGAAGATGCTCAACTGGTATACAGTGACTACTGATATGTGAGACAACAAGAGGACCAAATCAGGGACTGAAGATGCTCAACTGGAATACAGTGACTACCGGTATGTGAGACAACAAGAGGACCAAATCAGGGTCTAAAGATGCTCAACTGGTAAAAAAGTGGCTAAACAAAAGGTTTTAGAGATGGCCACAACTTTTAACCATCTAAGATTTTGACACTTTGTTCCGTAAAATGATCTCAGGTGAATTAATAAAAGACATGTATGCTTAATTTCAAAATGATGAATAATTTTTGCTGTTTAGGGACTAACGGCCATTTTGGATATTTGATAGTGGATTCCCAACTCAGTCAAGGTAGTGGGTCTTAAGAAATGTTCACAAAGTTTAAAACTGATACAAAAACAAGTGTCACCACAAATGTTCTGGTCGACTGATGACCAGCAAAATAACATCGAAAATATGCTTCAAGTCTGTACATGGAAGACCATAGAAAATTTACTATTATTTTTTTATATTTTAAATAAAAAATCACAACACATTACTCAAGCATTTAACAGTATGAACATAGATGGCATATACATAAAACAACCTGTATACCGTGTATAATTAAATAAATAAATAATATAAGAAGTTTTTATGGGTACCCAGTTGAAGTAAAACCTTTACTAAATGGACATTTAATGCACAAACTAAAGGGCAAACTTATAATTAAACCCTAACTATAGGGACATTTCACAGTACATAAGAGAATCTATCTCTCAGCCCATTGGCATTTTGTTGTTGTACTACAGGGTTCTAACTTCACAGAACACAGGAGTATCTAGTATTGAGCCTATGGATAGTTTTACAGTGGCTAAACAAGAGGATTTAGAGATAGTCACAACTTTTAACAATCATAGATTTTGACACATTGTTCTGTAAAATGATCTCAGGTGAATTAATAAAAGACATGTATGCTTAATTTCAAAATGATGAATAATTTTTGCTGTTTAGGGACTAACGGTCATTTTGGATATTGATAGTGGATTCCTAACTCAGTCAAGGTAGTGGGTCTTAAGAAATGTTTACAAAGTTTAAAACAGATACAAAAACAAGTGTCACCACAAATGTTCTGGACGACTGATGACCAGCAAAATAACATCGAAAATATGCTTCAAGTCTGTACGTGAAAGACAATAGAAAATTTACTATTATTTTTTATATTTTAAATAAAAAATCACAACACATTACTCAAGCATTTAACAGTATGAACATAGATGGCATATACATAAAACAACCTGTATACCGTGTATAATTAAATAAATAAATAATATAAGAAGTTTTTATGGGTACCCAGTTGAAGTAAAACCTTTACTAAATGGACATTTAATGCACAAACTAAAGGGCAAACTTATAATTAAACCCTAACTATAGGGACATTTCACAGTACATAAGAGAATCTATCTCTCAGCCCATTGGCATTTTGTTGTTGTACTACAGGGTTCTAACTTCACAGAACACTGGAGTATCTAGTATTGAGCCTATGGATATTTTTACAGTGGCTAAACAAGAGGATTTAGAGATAGTCACAACTTTTAACAATCATAGATTTTGACACATTGTTTTGTAAAATGATCTCAGGTGAATTAATAAAAGACATGTATGCTTAATTTCAAAATGATGAATCATTTTTGCTGTTTAGGGACTAACGGTCATTTTGGATATTGATAGTGGATTCCTAACTCAGTCAAGGTAGTGGGTCTTAAGAAATGTTTACAAAGTTTAAAACTGATACAAAAACAAGTGTCACCACAAATGTTCTGGACGACTGATGACCAGCAAAATAACATCGAAAATATGCTTCAAGTCTGTACGTGAAAGACAATAGAAAATTTACTATTATTTTTTATATTTTAAATAAAAAATCACAACACATTACTCAAGCATTTAACAGTATGAACATAGATGGCATATACATAAAACAACCTGTATACCGTGTATAATTAAATAAATAAATAATATAAGAAGTTTTTATGGGTACCCAGTTGAAGTAAAACCTTTACTAAATGGACATTTAATGCACAAACTAAAGGGCAAACTTATAATTAAACCCTAACTATAGGGACATTTCACAGTACATAAGAGAATCTATCTCTCAGCCCATTGGCATTTTGTTGTTGTACTAAAGGGTTCTAACTTCACAGTACACAAGAGTATCTATAGGATTGAGCCTATGGGCATTTTGTTGTTGTTCTACAGGGTTCTAACTTCACTGTACACAAGAGTGTCTATAGTATTGAGCTATGGACATTTTGTTGTTGTACTACAGGGTTCTAACTTCACAGTACACAAGAGTATCTATTATTGAGCCTATGAGCATCTTGTTGTCATAAATGGATGCCACTGTTGAGGCAGAGATCATGCTGCCGTCGTCGGAATACAACTCTGTGATTCCGTCGGCATAGCTGCCATTAACCATGTGTATCATAAATACCTGAAATGAAAAAAAAAGTAATAGTACTGCACCAAAAACAAGAAGCACCGCCAATCAGTGCAGACTCTGGACCTTTGAGGCGATGCTAATTATTGGGAAACTAAGTTGAACGGCATACTTCTGCTTAATTGCAAAACTGAATTATGGCACTTGTCTGTATGAGTTCTTCACAAAACAGTGAATAAGTGTGAGGTTTCATTGAATTATTTTAAGGGGATCCTGAGATGATGAACATTTCAGACTTAAAAAAAGAATTAGCTGACAAACTTAAAAACAGAACTTTAACCAATGATTTACTTATAAAATGGGCAATAACTGCATTAAAATAAAAGCATTAACCTGGTTCTATGATTTTGTCTTATAACACAAAAGACAGGTGTGAAGTTTCAATCCGTTATATGACAAACTTACATACATTACTACAACTTGGCTATCCGGTTCAGATGTTTCGCTAATATTCGCGAATCCACTGTCTTGTGAGTTCAAGACTCGCGAATAATAAACTCGAAAAAGTATCCAAAAACTCAATCATTCAAAATTAAGTACCTTTAAACTAGCACGATTGGTAGGTACATATATGTGTACAAGCAAGAAACGGTTTACGTGTATGTATCCTAATAAGTAGTTTAACTAGCACATGATCGGTAGGTACATATATGTGTACAAGCAAGAAACGGTTTACATGTATGTATCCTAATAAGTGGTTTAACTAATACGTACCTGTTAGTATACATTACATACAGTACAGCTCACGCAAAACCTACACTTTACTCGATTCGCCGAGTTTGGTCGTATCGAGTTCCGCGCGTATCTAAGCAGAGTCAGTGTTTGTACTCGGCGAACTCACGCAGCGAAAGTATGCCATTGTCGAGTCACTCACACTCCGAGTTAATCCGCGTAGAATCCAATTAACCATGAGTGCACACCTGTGGTGATTTATTATTGGGAAAAATCTGAATTTTCCGACAACTTTTCAACTTGTCTGATATTGCACTTGAAAAATCAATCAATTGCCAGAAAAAGTACAAACAATGAGACGCCGAGTGCATCTTTTATGTGCAAAGTTGACACGACTGATAAATACAATGAATAAATTTCGAAACAAATACGTATTTTAAACTTTTAATGCATTTAATCACAAGATTTGTTCGTTTTTGTTGTCCAAAAGTCACAGTTTTCCTACCGACATAAATACCAATAATCCTTGACCATGTATGTATCTTTTAACAAGGCAGCACTAATAACGGGTTTATGACCCGGAATTCTTGACCATTTTTTCTGATTATTTCTGACTAAAGAACCCATCGATGTAATAATAAAAGCAGAATAGTAAAATTTGTTACAAAGAAAGACTAATTAAAAACATAATTATAATTTCCAGTATAATAATTACTAATTGAATGTTATGTTCAGTCGCCGCGAAGCCGGTAATAGGAACCACCATATAACTGTCGTGACCCAGTATACATAATCCGGGCATTCAAACTTTACCACATCCGCTTTTCCAAAACAAAACAAAAGTCTTCTGCTTCGATTTTTTCTAAAGTTATTGAATAATTATGCATTAAAATGACTGCAGTTAGAACAAGTTGCATCTTTTACCTGTTCAGTTTCGACTTGGCGAACTCCGAGAGTATCGTGGCGCACTTTCGTGGCGTAAGTATGCCGAGAAGCTTTTCCGACTCCGCATATTTTTATCACGTAATTACGCGATTTGTAAATTCCTCACTCGGCGTGAAAGAGTAAAGTGAGAGCTGTACTGTAGTTTACATTAATTTGATTTAAAGTATAAATTATCATGATTATGTTAATACATGTACTTGTAAAATACATTTTGGAATTATTAATTTTAACAAGATACTCCAATATTGCATGATGTCCCCTACCGGACAGATGTTTGCAGTAAATGTTTTTTTGTTGGACCAGACCAAACAAAAGGCTATGATTTAGACAAATAACAAAGGCATGAAACATTTCGCAACTTTAACAAAACAAGTTTCAGTACATAATCTTCCTTACAAATTTGTTAAGGATATATCTCACATTTTTTTTTTTTAAATCCAGTAAGTTTACAAAAATATAATATATAATATTTACAAATATAAAGAAATATAAAAAGATCGGACAGGGAAAGTAGCATTCAAGGAGGACAGTCAACCACAAAACACAGAAACAAACATGCAAACAGACAAACAAGAAGGCAAAAGTAATAATAAAAGTAAACGACATCACAAACACAAAAGGGTTGGCAATAGGGCTACCGCCTTGGAACGGTCAGTGGCAAAGTAGGCCACTGGGGTTTTAAACCGGTTCTAGTACAACAAGTACTAAAAATACATATGCAAAAAAATTAACATCAATTTCAAGTCATGTATTCATATATAACTTTATTTGAAGGGAAGTAACTATCGAATATTTATTGAGTATAAAGATAGACACATTAAGCTCTTTTAGTCAGTTGTATAACTAACGACTGAATTCTGTTACCCTAACAACCACAATTTTGGCCATATCACCAAAATCTCCATATGCTCCTCTACTATGTACCAAGTTTTATTACAATATCTTTTATAGTTTTTAAGTTATAGCATGATCCTATTTTGTGTGTATTTGTTGTACTGTTTTGTTGCCATAGCACCACAATTTTGGCCATATCAACAAAAGAAACGTGCATAATCTCCTTATGCCCTCTACCATATGTAAAAAGTTTCATGAAAATATCTTTTATACTTTTTAAGTTATCGCAGGATCCAGTTTTCCGGACGGACTGATGTTTTTTTACTATTTTGTTGCCATAGCAACCACAATTTTGGCAATATCAACAAAATTAAATAAATGTGCATAATCTCCTTATGCCCCTCTACCATATGTAAAACGTTTCATGAAAATATCTTTCATATTGATTAAGTTATCGCAGGATCCAGTTTTCCGGACGGACTGACTGACGAACAGACGGACGAACAGACGGTAGGTAAACCTCCGTGACACCCCGGTAGGGGACTGACAAACATGTTGACGCGATTGATTACATTTACAGTGTGGCGTCTACATACAAATATGAGTTTTATTTTCTGTTTATAGTTAATATTTGTTAAACATCAGTCAACAAAAGCGCAACAAATCATATTCAATATAATCTTCACAATTATTTTGGTATCACTTAGTATAATTGATAGTCTCCATGCTATAAACAGGACTCCGCTAGCGGAAATAGTCTGAATTAACGGATTAAGAGTGAAATCCTAGTATCAGGGACAACTGATTGAAACTAGAACTATCACTGAAGGTGATAAATACCCCGCAAACAATTCTTTAGTAAGATCAATGGCAATAATATGGCATTGAGTGAGCAGCATCAACTATGTCACACACATGTACACTTCATGTTTTCAATTCAATACCTTCAAAACTGTAAAAGTAGTTTTCCTCCACAAGATTGCATAATTATGCTGAATATAGCAATGTTGACTAAGCAAAAGGGTAGTAACTCTGATTAATTGTAGTATTTTGCAAAATACCAATTGTAAAATAGCAATTGCAGATGATTTGAACAGTGCCATATAACAATATAAATTTTAAACTGAAATTGAATGCACAATTTTTTTAGTAAGATCAAGGGCAATAAACCTGCATGACATTGACTGAGTTGCACCGAAATTGTGTCATGCACATGTACACTTCATGTTTATCACATACACAGTTTCAATTCAATATCTTCAAAACTGTAAAAGAAGTTCACTCCATAAGATTGCATATGTTGAATCTAGCAATTTTGACTAAGTGCAAGACAGAGCCAAACCAAAATCTACACTTCATGTTGATCATATAAACAAAGTTTCCACTGAATATCTGGAAAATTGTAGAAGTAGTTCGCTCCACCAGATTGCATATGCTGAATATAGCAATTTTGAATAAGTGCAAGGGCAATAACTCTGCATGAAATTGACCGATCCAAACTTAAATTGTGTCATGCACATGTACACTTCATGTTCATCATGTATATTAAGTTTCAAATCAATATCTAAAAAACTGTAGAAGTAGTTCCCTCTGCAAGATTCAACAGACCGACCGACAGACCACCCGCCCGCCGCAGTGACTACTATATACCCACTCTCAAGGGCTGGCGTGGCGCAGTCGGTAGCGCGACGGATTTGTAATCGGAGGCCCCGGGTTAAATCCTCCGTGGTGCCACTGAGTTCCGTCAGTGTGTTTATGGGCAAGACACTTTACCTTAGCCTCGTCCGTCGGATGGGGACGTAAACCGGGCGGTCCCGTGTATCGGTCTATCCTAAAGCATGTTAAAGAACCATAGGAATCTATTCGATAATAAGAGTAGGGCAGATTCCTGGATTCCTATGTATCCTTCCCCTCTCTCTGGGGCGGCTCTAAATAACCTATACTGTGTTGATGAGCCATTAAACAACATTCAATTCAAACTTGGAACTGGAACAGCATAATAAACAAAAATCGGCAATAAACAGAAGAAGAAAAAAATTACATTTGGCTTTGACGCGAATTCATGAACACACAAATAAATCAGAGATCCAGTGATTCGCGAAATTAAGATCACGTGGAAATAATGTGATCTAGTGACAGTAACTGTTATGCCTCGTGCTGGAATTCCCATCTTCACCAGATACCCATGAAAGATTCTTACAATGATTATTACCTTCTTTCTGGGTTTTGTTTGTGTTCCGATTCAGGATATACATTTCAGAACTAGAAGGCCACGGCCTACATGGTGAGCCCTATTATGAAGAAGTCCAGTTATTTTTATTTGACCAATAACAACGCCAAGAGGTATTCGTTCCTTACTTATTTTATTTAATTAATGTCATTAACAGTTGGGGATGCATGTTGTAGCAGCGACCGAGTGTGACCTATATTTCATCGAAACTAGGTCACAGCGACCCGAAATTTAGCAGATGATTTTAGATGCATATAAGAAACATTGTGATGAAGTTTGGCGAAAATCCTGCGAGAAAGAAGCAAGATACGCATGTCGTAGCAGAAACCGGATGTGATCTATATTTAGTCAAGAGTAGGTAACATTAATCCAAAATTCTGCAAATTAAGTTAGATGCATATAAGGAACACTGTGATGAAGTTTGGTGAAAATCCTGCAAGAAAAAAGCAAGATACGAATGTCGCAGAGGAGAAAAAGTAGGTCACAGCGAAGTGAAATTGTGTATGGTATGTAATGTTGCATTCATAATTATAATGAACATTCTGCTGGAGTTTGGTGAAAATCCTCAAGTAGCGAAAAAATATTTTAAGAAATGAAAATCGGACGCATGAATAAAATAACGGATGGATGCACATAAACCCGGACGATATTGTGATCACTCAGTCGAGATCTGTAAATGGGCTCGACAATAAAATACAAGTATTACCTTCGACGGAGCCTTTATTTTTGGGTTGCTTAAGTGATCCTCTACCAGATGTATAACCGGTTGAGCTCCTGTCAACAGATTGCCAGACTTGGGCTCAATCAGAAGGTTGTCTGGACTCGAGTACAATGGGAATTCCTTGAAATAAAACAAAACACTTGCTGATAATTATGCTAATAAATAAATATCAAATACAAGAAATCGGTTGAACTGATGGATGCTCCGCTAATAAAGGTACACATGTGAAATACAATCAAATATAAAATGTAGGAGGAGTTCAGCCAACAAACTATATATTTTAAAAAAAATTGCTAAGTCACGTTACTCCGCCAATTTTGTTTTTAACCAGAATGTCCTGACAATATGTGCTACTACACATCATAGTGATTCTTTCTACCAAGTTTCATGAAAATCAGAAGAAAAAAGTAGGCGGTGACACAATAAGGGTACTGTTGCACGAGGCGGTACTCGGAGTGTAATAGTACCTTAAAGGGCCAGTAGTCACTCCTGAGGATAAAGGGCCAGTAGTCACTCCCAAGGATAAAGGGCCAGTAGTCACTCCTGAGGATAAAGGGCCAGTTGTCAGTCCCTAGGATAAAGGGCCAGTAGTCACTCCCGAGGATAACGAGCCAGTAGTCACTCCCGAGCATAAAGGGCCAGTAGTCACTCCCGAGGATAAAGGGCCAGTAGTCACTCCCGAGGATAAAGGGCCAGTAGTCACTCCCGAGGATAAATAGTATTACCATAATCCATTGCCTTCTGATAAATTAAATAGTTGTTTGATTATTTATCATACAAGAGCTGTCGGAGAACAGCGCAGCTGGACTATTCGATTTTTCGGAGAATAATAAATTTATAGCTAGTATATACCATCAGAAAACAAGGCTACAACAATGTGGGGTGGGGTTGGGAGCACAACATTACTATGTGTAAGAATTGACAAAAGCAACACAGAAATATGTAAAAAAAAAAAAATTCAAGTGGGGGTGGGGGAGAGCGAGGAGTGGGTTGGGGGTTGGGGGGGGGGGGGGGGGGGGGGGGGGCTGGATGGGGCAACATATATGTGTAAAAATTGACTAAAAAAAAAAAAGAAATCTGTAAAAAAAAAAAGAAAAAAAGTCTGGGGCAGGGTTGGGGTGATTGGGTGAGAGGCGGGAGTGTGTTGGGGGTTTGGGGGGAGGCAACATTTGTGTGTAAGAATTGACTAAAACAACCAAGAAATCCGTAAAAAAAGAAGAAAAAAAATTCAAGGGGGGGGGGGAGGGTGTGGCACGGGCACGGGCACGGGGAGGGTTGCAACATATATGTGTAAGAACTGACAAAAGCAACACAGAAATATGTAAAAAAATAGTTTCAAGTCTGGGGCGGGATGGGTGGTGAGAGGGGTGGGGGTGGGGGGGGGGGGGGGGGGGGGGGGGGGGGGGGGGGGTGGGGGGGGGGGGGGGAACAACACAAGAAATATTTAAAAAAAACAACTAAAAAATAATAATTCAAGTGTGGTGGGGTGATTGGGTGAGAGGCGGGGGAGGGGGGGTTGCAACATTTATGTGTAAGAATTGTCTAAAACAACACAGAAATATTTTTTAAAAAAAGAAAGAAAAAAAAAGGTTGGAGGGGAGGGGAGTGGGGGATGGGGTAGAGTGGGGGAGGAGGGAGCCCATGCCCCAATTTGGGTGAAGTAATAAGATGCATAATGCTATAACAAATCCCAAACCAAAATTACAGATATATACATGCTTACATGCATACCTAGATCTGCCTTTATTGCACATTTTATGGGCCATCACAATTTGGCTTCCATTGGAGCCCAGAATTTGCAGAAGACAAAATTACTTATCCAACCCTTTACAACATACTATAAGGAAACCAATTCCAAAATTAAGTTCAGCTAGGACAAAAAATGTAAGAGATATAGACCTGTAAACACAGCTTACACGCAAAATTTGATGTGAAACAGACACATTTTAAGGGCTATCAGAATTTGGGTTCCATGGGAGCCCAGGGGTTACAGGAACCAAATTACTTAAGCAGCCCTTACGATAATGCTATAAGGAAGCTAATGGCCAAATTTGGTTGTGCTAGGGTAAGAATTGTAAGAGATATAGACTTGTAAACACAGCTTACACACAAAATTTGATGTGAAACAGACACATTTTAAGGGCTATCAGAATTTTGGTTCCATGGGAGCCCAGGGGTTACAGGAACCAAATTACTTAAGCAGCCCTTAAGATAATGCTACATGGAAGCCCACAGGGGGGGCGGGGGGGGGGGGGGGGGTTGCAGGGTGGGTTGCAACATATATGTGAAAGAAGTGACTAAAACAACAAAGAAATCTGTAAAAAAAGAAGAAAAAAAATTCAAGGGTGTGGGGGGGTGGAGTGTGGCACGGGCACGGGGAGGGTTGCAACATATATGTGTAAGAACTGACAAAAGCAACACAGAAATATGTAAAAAAATAGTTTCAAGTCTGGGGCGGGATGGGTGGTGAGAGGGGTGGGGGGGGTGGGGGGGGGGGGGGGGGGGGGGGGGCCGGGGGGGGGGGAACAACACAAGAAATATTTAAAAAAAACAACTAAAAATAATAATTCAAGTGTGGTGGGGTGATGGGTGAGAGGCGGGGGAGGGGGGGTTGCAACATTTATGTGTAAGAATTGTCTAAAACAACACAGAAATATTTTTTAAAAAAAAGAAAGAAAAAAAAAGGTTGGAGGGGAGGGGAGTGGGGGATGGGGTAGAGTGGGGGAGGAGGGAGCCCATGCCCCAATTTGGGTGAAGTAATAAGATGCATAATGCTATAACAAATCCCAAACCAAAATTACAGATATATAC
>JAWPHD010009779.1:0-100314 GCA_037043455.1 Cyrtodaria siliqua | reverse complement strand
AAAGAACTAAACAAATGTCAGTGTGAATGTCAATGAAATACTAAAAAGAGGATTCCTTGGAAGCAAAAACACAAACAATAGAGAAAAATATCAGACTCGGTTTTACTGAGTTTGTTCATGAGAGGTTATATAAAGTGCAACACCTCTAATGCCCCTAGGTCTCCCGGGCTGCAGAT
This sequence comes from Cyrtodaria siliqua, assembly GCA_037043455.1. Lineage (NCBI taxonomy): Eukaryota > Metazoa > Mollusca > Bivalvia > Adapedonta > Hiatellidae > Cyrtodaria > Cyrtodaria siliqua. The sequence goes on along the minus strand of JAWPHD010009779.1, from coordinate 100,138 downwards.
GAGTAGTGTTATTAGGTATTGGTCATTCTGGATCATCAAGCCCAACTTTTTGCGGCTTAAAAGTAGAATACCCCTTAAGCCGGTGCTAGAGGGCGTGCGAGGTGTTGCAACTTTATAGTACCTCTCATGAACTGACTCAGTTAAACCGTCTGCTATTTTTCTCTCTTATTGTGTTTGTTGCTTCCAAGATACATGCATCCACTTTTCAGTATTTACTGGCATTCACACTAAAAAATGTTTAGTGCATTGTGGCTGATGCAAAACATCGCCCAGACTCCAAATGAGTAGTGGTATTACTTATTTGTCCTCTTTGAATCATCAAGCCCAGTTTAGCGGCTTAAAAGCAGAAAACCGCTTAATTCGTTACTAAATGTCGTGCGATGAGTTTCTCTTTATATTACCTCTCTCAAACAGACTTAGATCGAGTCTGCTACTTTTCTCTCTTGTTGGTGTTTGTTGCTTCCAAGGAATTCCATTGTCAGTATTTATTCATAAAGGCTTCGATGACATCTTTTGAGTATCTGGTGAAAGACGCAATATGCAATCTCTTTCGCAGCAATACAAATCAAATCTGCAACAACCAGTACACATTTGGAACCCATGGGAATAACACTATGCTTTTCTTTCAACAGTAGTTCCATGTCTGACATATTTGAGATGTTCCCTCCAGTAAAATTGTATGCGACTGTTTAGCAATTGTTGACGAATAGTAAACCATTTGAACATCCAAGATATCCATTTGATGCAAGTCCAGTGTACCTTAGACACAACGAAATAAAACACATCTATAGGTTATTATAATTATTTTAATGGGATATATGCACGAGTTCTCGCGCGACTTTAGGAGAGCAATATTTATGCACGAAAGAACAAGTGCATATAATTTACTAGATTACATTATTATAATAATAAATTACAAAAACTTTCGAAATCATTGTCGTCATTTTTTTTTTTTACGTAATACATGTTATAAGAAACATCAGCCGTTTAAATCTATTTGGACGTTACAATATAGAAGATACACGTCCTTCTTATATGTAACCTACTTTTCTTATTTGCAGGAGATGCCATAATAGTATACGTAAAATGTATATTTCCTGTATGACCAGCTGTTTTATATGAGAAAAATGTATTCATTTACATTTTGACGTGGTTTTCATGTCAGTTTATACGTTCGAGTCTTTTAGCATCGGATGGCGTCATGCAATGCTCTAATACAACGTTATAGGCGCCGTTCAGCTAGCATTTAATGATGATGACATTTATGGCTTTAGGGCATACAATGTTTTTCGACAAACTCAAATGGCAAATTCTTACTAAAGGCATTTTATTGAGAGCATTGCAGAGAAACAAACAATCTTTTATAGCACTACCAAAACGGTAGCTGTTTCCTGTTATTACCCACTTTTAAATAAAAGGTTTTCTTCAAATAGGTTTTTCTCTAAAACTTTAACAGCTAGAGGTCTAATGTTTTGCGTATAGTATACGCTTTATATTTGCTACCAAATATGTACATGCAGTATAAATGTATGGTCAATTTTACAATAAACTCAAATGAGCAAATTAAATACGGAGGGTATTCGAAAAGAAATGCACCTCGGCGAATTTCTCGAGAAGCACGTATACTTTTACATTGATGCACATGGCTAGCTGTATTCAATACCCACACAGTAATGTATAATGATTGGGTAAGTAAACCCTTCTCCTAAATAATCTTCATTTCAGTATAGTCGGTCATTGACAGCTTATATTACGAAAACTCTGGGATTAGTTTTGTTTTGGTCTATAAAATAGTCAGGAAACGTTCTTGATCAATTTTGCAATAAAAGTCAAGTTTCATCTATTAACACTTATAACTTCTCTACAGTATATACAACCTTACCACATCACCTTATCAAAGATAAGCTTTTTGCTTTTATTCAAAACACATTTGATAAGGAAAATCCTACATTTCGGCCTGTAATAATATTAAAGCGTTTGTTACTAACGACAGTTTAGACAATTCCACATGTGGAGTTGCATCTTTCTATTAGATAATATTTTTGTGAGGTATGAAACGACCGTTTATAGACAAATTGTTGGTATCCCTATGGGTACGAACTGTGCACCACTTACCGCAGATTTGTTTTTATATTGCTATGATTGAGATTTCATGTTGAGTCTTTCACCAGATACCCAGGAAGATGTCATTGAGGCCTTTAATGACACCTCTCGGTATCTGGATGACATATACACATTGACAACCCTTTCTTTTCTACTATGGTTAATAATATATACCCTTTGTATTTATATATACACGAGCAGCTTTGTGTTTTACTTATATTGCTATTAATGCTGCTTTGTGGATTAGAGAATAGTTCATCATGTTCATGACGGGGATTTCTTTATTTACACTGTCCCGTTTTATTGGATTGACAGTAGGGTAAGTGTGAGGTTTGGTGCACCCTAGAACCTGGTTTAAACACCCAACGGCCTTTTTTGCCACTGACCGTTTCAATTGTCCTATTTTCAAACCCTTTTGTATTTGTGATGTCTTATATGGCCTTTTATTCATCTTTAAATGTGTTCTTTGTTTCTGTGTCATCCTTGAATGCTGCTTTTCCTGTTCGATTTGTATATCTATATTTATAGAGCTAGTAGTCGAGCTGAGGTCTTTAATACTCTAATATGTTTAGTCCCCTGACGGTGTTTCACCGGAGGGGACTTAAGGTTTGCCCCTCCGTCGTCCGTCCATCCGTCCGTCCGTTCGTTAGTCCTTCCACAAATATGGATCCTGCGACAATGAGAAAAGTATTGAAAATGTTTTTATGAAACTTAGGATGTTGGTAGACCGCAATGAGGGGTTTATGTACGTTATTTTATCGTGTTGATGTGACAAAGATATGGTTGTTATGGCAACGGAAATAGTAAAAATACACAATATTTATGGATCCTTTGATACTAAAATATAATTTAATGAACATTTTGTGTAGGTAAAAGGGAGTGAGGAGATAATGCACATCATTTTGTTTTATTTATATGTCAAAAATTGTGGTTGATATCTCAACATAAATTGTAAAAATACACAAAATACACTATTTCTAAAATAGATTTCCGCTCCTTAACTTTATTTAGGAATGAGATATTGGAATGAAACATTACGGGTAGGTAGCGTATATGAACAGGAAACTTGGATGCATTTGGGGTCAATTGGGTAATTGTCACTGTTATTAAACTGGAAAAATGTGTTTTGCTCAATAAAGTTACTTAAAATTGACGTATTGGCCTGAAACTTGGTGTGTAGGTAGCTTATATGAAAAGCAAGTTTGTCATTGCATTTGGATCCACTAAAATCAATGTCTCGGTCACTGTTACTAAAAACAGAACATTAGTTTCTGCTCAATAACTTTAATATCGGAATGAAACTTTATTGGTAGGTGGCTTATATTACAAGGAAGCTTGGGATAGAAAATAACGTTTTACGCTCAATTACTTTAGTAGTTACGAATGAGGTTATGGCATGAAACTTGGTGTGTAGGTAGCTTATATGAAAATCAAGTTTGGCATTGCAGTTGAGGCCACTGGGGGAATGTCACTGTTACTAAAGATATAAAAACAGTTTCCACTCATTAAATTTAGTTAGGAATAAGATATTAGAATTAAACTTTATAAATAGATAGCATAATTATATAAAAATAAAGCTTGGGATTGCATTTGGGATCACTGGAATCAAGGTCAAGGGCACTGTTGCTAAAATAGAATAACAGTTTATGCTCATTAACTTTTCTTTGGAATGAGATATTGGCCTGAATCTCGGTGTGTTGGTGGGTTATAAGAAAAACAAGTTTGAGATTGCATTTATGGTCAAATTCAAGGTCAATGTTACTAAAGAAAATGCCCGGTAGGTGGCTTGTTATAACTTAAAAGCTGCTCCAACAGGACTACCGTTACTATAAACTTCGAAGAAAAAATTCAAAACATTATTTTCGTAACATTAACCTACTGTAAAAACAAAAAAGTAATTTAAGAACTCTTCTGCGACAATGACTATCACAGCTAGACGTTCATGGTGCTGTGATTACAAACTTCGTATAATGCTTGGTCATAATTAGTTTCATACAATCTTTAATAAACTTGTTAAGAAGTTTATCAAAAGAGGTTATGACCCTATCATTTTGCAATGCACTGTATGTTTAGTGGTTGACCCATTTACAGTTTGCCACTAAACTTTCCTCTTTGGTTGTGCCAGGAAATAAAACAGAGTGTGGACCCTATGATGACCTAAATCCTCTAAGGATGATAGCGTTTGATTGTTGTCTTAAATCTTGCCTTGTCGTACCCTTAACGGTTTGTTCTCTTGTTGCTCTGGCTTCAGCCAAGTCACTGAGTACGCGCTTCGTAGTTGTCTAGGCGTTTGTTTTTTATATATATGCGATCAAGTATGTGTTATACTTATATTGTCTATTTATGTTAACTGGCGGGGATATCTTTATTTACACTGTCCCGTTTTATTGGGGTAACAATAGGATAAGAGTGAGGTTTGGTGCATCCTAGAACCTGGTTTAAACACCCAGCGGCCTTTCTTGCCATTGACCGTACCAAGGCGGCGGTAGCCCTATTGTCAACCATTTTATGTTTGTGGTGTCAAACTTTGCTTTTTAATAATCTTTATAGTTGTTCTTTGTTTCAATGCATGTTTATGGTTGACTGTGGACCTTGAATGTCACAGCTCCTGTCCGACTTTTACACTACTAACCCTAATACATGTAGTTAACTGTGCCTCAATACGTCTCAAGACAAATATACTTATTAACAGGTTTGTTTTGTAATTTAAGGAGAAATAGCATTGTAAATGTAACCTAATCTGTAAATGTTTTCGTTTTTTTTTTTTTTTTTTTTTGTGTTTGTTATATATAAAACAACAATTCCTTTATTAGTTAATGTATTTTTTTCCTTCCATTAAATACGTTATTCACCTGGTATTGTCATGTTTTGAGCATGGGAACTATTTTGCCTTAAATGAAGTATTCTGTCTAGACGTGTAATAAATCAATTGCATAACCCATTCACAAGAAAATGTAAGTAGTCTGTTATATGATCCTCGGTGGGATACAATGAACGTATTAAAACGGTCAATGGTGCTCTTTGTGTATACAATTACACAATCATGCACTACGTACTCTTTCAAATTGTTTGTATGTTAACTGGTATTTAATCAGTTTTTATTAAAGGATTGTCGAACGTTTAAACCCTTCCAAGTCTATTACTTAGTATTCCCATAGCTCCTTGTTGCAAAGATTGCTTAAATTACCTCTCTATTTTAAAAGCGGATCAGAGTTACGATAATAATATTTAGCAAATGTTTTCGAAGTTTATGGTAACGGTAGTCCTGATGTAGTAGCTTTTCATATGTATAACCATACACAGCTTAATATATTGTATACGGACCTATTTTCCAACGCTAAATGATCATTGACAAAAGACATGGGAAGCTTGCTTATTTACTGCCTACATGCAAGATGATAGATTATCTCAGGTATATAAACTGAGGCCCGAGTAAAGTTTTCTATTTGAAAAGCATCAATTTGGTATATTGAACAGCGTTTATGGTATAGCGGCATATAGCTTCAAACATTACGTTTATGAAGAAAAAAGTAGCAAATTAACAAGTAAGCTGTTCGAAATACAAAACTGTGTTGATAATTCATTGTTTTTGGAAGAGAAACACACCACAACACAACTAATGAAACATCTGCTTTTATGTTGTAATATGTTGGTTTCATACACAAGCTGTATTGGGATGGCCTCATCAACTGAAACAAAATTGAATACAACCATTTTCTCATGCAATTGTATGTCCAACAGTGATTTACAGTTAACTAAAACAATTATACCCTAAATACAATAGGCTAGAAATGGGTCCTTAAAGCTACACAGTCCATATGTTAACTGGTAATAACTCAGGAATATGAGTCACGTGTGAAGTAGTTTCAAATCGACGAACACCCCAAAAGTCGGTATATAAGCAGAAATCGATGAGTAAAATTTCACAGTTTTATTTAGCCTCCGTACAGGTAACATCGATAAATATATGGCTTTAGAAAATATGTATTAAAAAAATAGTCGCCCGGAACGAATCACAGCCTTGCACTTGTAAGTTTTGAAAGATGTACGCTAAACCACTAGATCACGGCTATTTATTGGTATGTTGTAGTATTTTTAACACTAACAATAGGCATTACGTAATAACAAATACACACAAACTCATCAAGTGTTAAATAACAAGAAGAGATGTGGTTGTTTGAGGGGAAGTATTAGTTTCATATTGATAACATACAGTAGGCTATTACACCAGGCAATGTTAATTACACGTGCGACAAGGTGGACTACATATTTATTGATCCGTCTTGAATTGCGTTCAAATATGTTAAGTTATTTTGCCTCATAATGAATGATAGTGTGTATACTATTTTGTCAAGCAGCTTTATAGTTCGGTGGATAGAGCACCGGACTTGAAATCAGAAGGTCTTGTGTTCGAGCCCAGAAAGAGGCTAATTTTTTTTCTGTACAAATTACTGTTACCTGTGTATAGGTACGATGTGCACTGGTCGATATATATACAGTAAATGATTTCTTGCGCTATATTTGATCGATTAAACCCTATTTCGACATGAGTTTGTGAACATGAAGTTACAAATAAAGACACGCCTACAAAGAATAAATCTATTGATATAGAGACTCTGTAGCTTTAGGTGAGCTACTAGATAAAATTCAATAAAAAACAATAAGTGGTGAAACATGTACGTTATAATAATTCTTATATAAAATCCTTATCTAAGTGGGGATAATTCCCAATATCAAAACTAAAATAATCTCTCTTGTCATACATCAAACTATTTCTCTATTTTCAACAGAGATGTAAATCGAAAAAAGAAACGACAGTATCAGAAATATTACCTTTTGTTGAGTTGAAGTTATTTAGGATAGATAGAGTTTACTATAAAAGAAAAATGTCTTGCCAATGTTCATTATGTCACCCAGATACAAATAGCGGTCATTAAAGACTTCTGTATTGCTCTTTTATTCTCTGAAGTCATCTCTATTAGCACCAGTTATAATCAATGCGTTTCCCTTTCTTCGGCATATATACAGGAGCCAACACATGTCGCATGCTGAAAGTGCATATCAGTTGACCCACCTTCTCCGTCTAAGAGTCCATTATTTGGATAGATGAAACCCCGTAAAATGGTTATGTACAAATACAGAGAAACAATTTGATATCGAATTGGATAACCACCACAATACATGTATACAAGAAATTCCTTAGGTATATCGCTAGAAGAATGTCGATCCCCTTATGCGAGAAATTTATTTTTATATCATGTCTCTTATGTCTCGCTTAGCAAATTTCAATTCAACCACTTGAATCAATGTTTCGGTTTGAGTATAGATTAAACAGTATCTTGCAAACTTAGATTGGTTAATATGAATGTTGTAGTTGACAGTAGTATTACAGAGTACACTTTTATAAAAATAGAATTATTTTCATAAACGTTATTTGATAGAAACTTTTGAAAGTTGATCTTTTACAGAGTATACTTTTATAAAAAACAAACGTAAAACTCGAATATTGCTTCTCCTTAAATTCAGGATGATAATATGCCTGGCGGCCCAATATACATTATATTATACAAGTAGCACCAATTACATATATCCAAATCAGAGTTGTGATTTGATTTAGATTCAGATGTTTGTCAATCTAATACTGTAACATGTAAAAAAGCAAGGAAAAACGGAGTGTATTTTATAACTAGCAAATGGATTTGAAGAATGTCTGTCATTGGATTTTAAATATGCGTTAAATAATAAATACTGAAAAGCTGATCCCCTGGAAGCAAAAAACACACACAAAAGAGAAAAGTAGCTCAGTTTTATTGAGTCTGTTCATGAGAGGTAATGTTGAAATATAAACAATAAGTATACTGGAACTTTGTTTTAAGCTTGTATTGAAGTATCCAGTAATAGAATTGGCCTAGCACCCACATGTTATACGTTTGTTCTCTTATACATACAAACCTTATTCCATAAAACAACAAATTGTTATCATCGAGACCGATGTTTTGGCCACAATGAAGAAAACAAAATCGTGTTTTATATTCATATAGTATGTATACGTACTTGTAAAACGGCGTGTATTGTTGTATGTACTGTGTTTTCTGTTCGACTTTCGCATTTACTTTTAAATGTTCATGGCAAACAAGGCAAGTGTAATACATTGTTTATTGGCGTTTGAAAGATGATGGGATTGTAATTCATTCAAGGCAGTATTGCCCAAATGACGTTAGCGAGTAAATGGAAAGCGTTGCAAGTCTTGCCTTTAGAGAATTGTTATAAAATCACCAGTCGAAACTGTAATTAAACCAATTAATTTAAGTACTCTTGAATGATGAATTTTTTGAGAATATGTTATTTTGTTCTCTTGGTTGTGTTTTTTAGCTTTCAAGTGGTCTCTCTTATCGGTATGTATTAGCATGTATGAATACAGTAATCATTTTAAAGAAATTAGAAATCCTTGTAACTCGGAATGGCATAAATGTTGAAGATCTTCTTTAACCACTTTAAGACAAGAATCGATAATGTACGTGAAAAGATTTATTGGGATGACAGTATGGTAAGAGTGAGATTTAGTGCACTCTTGAACCTGGTTACTCCTGCTTACTCCACAAGCCCACCCTACACACACCCAATCCATCCATTGTTAAAAGTCAATAAAATTTTATAAATCTGTAAAATAATGACGTCACGTTTTGGACTGCTCCGTAGATGTGTTCTCGTCCTATTAAATCATTCATTGCAACGTAACACGACATGGTATCGAATTTCTGTTTAAATCAATCGATTTCCTTTCAATTGGATTACAAAGTATATGAATCTTAACACTAAATGGCCACCCTTTTGGTAATATTATCGATTAACAAATTTAACTCTTAATCATCATATGAACATTTCTTGATAATCCCGGAGAGAAATATATATTTAAAACCGCTACTAAGTTTTATGTAAAAATAAGTATCATTTGCATGACGTAGATACTACTTTTACCACTGCGTGACTGCACAGGAAAATGAGGTAAATCTGATTTGCATAGCTGCACAACTATTGCCAGATAATTGATAAACACAGTTACCTGTGGATTAACGTACCTGATTAAAACTGTCTACGTCATCAAATAAAATATTATTCTCTCTTTTCACAGATATTGCAATTTGTGAATTGTAAATATCTATTGTTGTGTATTGATTCCGATTTAAGTAAACCTAAACATGTTCATGAAACAAACCATTGCCGGAGAACTTTGAAGGTTTACATCACGATCGCTAGCTTACACCTTATTCAATATGACTGAGACAAATACTCGGCTTGTTTTTCGTGCATAAATCATTAACATTATTTATATGAGGCCTTCGGTGTATAATAAATTCTGGACTTGTGATCTAACTTTATTTATATTCAATAATATGTACTATTGCTAGAAATATGAAACCCATATGAATTAATATTGATGATTTAACAAAAAGAAAGCATCGAGACGTCGTATTATCCAGTCCAAACATGTTAATATAACATAATAATTCAACCAAACTTAATATGCGGCTTATTTAATATATGTGCACGTTTCGTACGCAACTCAAGAATATAATGAGACTTTTCTATTGTTACAGTATTTGTATTGGCTCAAATTACTTGTCCAAATCGTCTGCAGTCGTTAATGGTAATTGATGTGTTTGTGTTTTGCAAATAAAAGACTAAGAATTGGACAGTGAAACCATCGCGCAATTTGAGATCCATTTGCTTTAATGTAATAATATGATCGACACTGTATATATTTAAGACTGTTTAATGATGCGTACAATTAGTAAGTACAACTACATGAGAACTCTCTCCATCAAATATAATATCAATAATATCACAAAGCATGACATGTTGGAGTGTAATAGCGCCATGACATCCTAATACACTAGCTTATTACATGTGCAAATGAAAAAATGCAATTCACTCTGAGTGTGTATGTGTGTGCGTTTGTATTATGCACAATGGCTATATAGGTAAGAAACCACCAATCATTTTTCACATTGACACCAATGTTAAACGATTAACGATTTTCTACAACTGCAACTCAAGTATGGATAATTTAGCAGTGTAACTTTCATATAGAAAACTAATTTCCACTTGAAAAATCACCAAAACGTAAGAAAGTTTATGGTTGTTTGCTAAACAGGTCAAGAGTACATTTATTTTCATTGATAGTTGCTCACAAAGTATACGCATAAAGTCAAAATTTCTAAAATGGTCATCCAGTCAAACCTATTAATACGCTTATTATACTTACAACAAAAAATCGAATAGAAATGGGCAGTTTTCATCCGGTAATTCATCCAGTAAAGCCTATTGTCATCTAGTGAAATCCATTAGAAATGAGCAGTGTTCATCCAGTAGTTCATCCAGTAAAACCTGTTTTTATCCGGTAAAACCAATTAATACGCTTCCTGGTATCTACAACAACAAAATCGAATAGAAATGAGCATTTTGCCCCTACTTATTATGTCAATTTCCATCAAAATAGTATTATAGGAACAGTTATTTACTACATTCGACTACACCTCGGAGTTTTACATGCAATTGGTGGTGGTAAACATAGAGTAAACATGCGTAGTATATTATACGATGCTTTCAGACTTAGATTGGTGGTGTTATCATCATACTTGAAATCCTACATTTTAAAATAATTGTATTCATATAAGTAATGTTAAAGTTGGTTTAATGTGTCATATTGTTTGGAGCGCGGAGAGATTCAGTCGCATAATATATCTGACCTTATTAAAACAACAAACGACTTCTTATTAAAACACTAACAAAATGGTGCCTTTCAACAGAGAAAACAGAATCGTTCACGTCATAGTAGTGTTGTGTGATAAATAGAATATTATATGCATGACTGTTTATTGTTTTACTTTATAAAATCCAATGGATTAAATTATATGAAGAAAGTCTTATTAAATAAATTCGTTGGATAAATCTTACTGCATATAATAATCGGCTCTAGTGGAATAAAACGAAAATCCTACTAACATATTATTACCATAAATAGATAAGAGTTTCACTAACAAAATTACGACACTCTTCTCATATGCTTATGCTAAAAACAGGAACGTTTACACTACGAGAGAAACTCGTTTGCAAGAAATGAAATGTCAACAATGTAATGTTCTAGATGATTAATTCCATTTTTGTTTGACTGCCCACTTTACATTCTTAGAAATCAATATATCAAGTACTAATATTACGAAACACCCTAACATGTTAAAGTTGATGTATCTCATGATTTTAAAAAAACTAACCCGTCAAATGACGGCACAGTAACAGTACAAAAAACGTAAATATGCGTAAAATGAATTATGACAGTCATGGTAACTCTTAATTCGACGCTCCATTTTTGGGGTTTGGCTTGGTTTGATAATGTCGTTTATATTGTGTCTATAGAGTTTGGATTATCAAAATATGTAAGTTATATGTATATCTCGTCGTCCGTAGGTTTATAAACGGTTTACATCTATTGTCAAATGTGCCTGTTGATAGCGGGATAGCTATTTTAAACAGTCCGAAGGTAAATCGTTGTTTAGAGAAGTGTGTTGATAATTAATTCAAATTAAAAAATAGCATATCTATAGCAAAATAAATTCACACAAACATATCAGTACGAGTATAAACGGGTATGCATGTTGGTTTATTATAGATAATACCATTATGGTCTAAATTTTGGGTATATTTTGATGTTAAAATGTTATAAATATAAATAGGCAGTTTAATTTATTTTCTGTAATGTTGTGGTATCCAGAACGTTTGATATATACACGTGTCAGATAATGTTTTTCACACATTTAAGTACGTGGTCCCGCCTTTATTGCATTAAGCGATGGGAAAGCTTATATTAGCGGGATTTTATAACGGATCTTTCGACAATAAAATATGTTAAAAAACATGTTTTACTGAAAAACTGTGATAACCTGTTTAAAATAATTTATTATTTTTTCAACTTTACAATATGCAAATCTTTAAGCCGAAATTAAGGTTTTATTTCATACCGCAGCCAACCCCGTTTTCGCTTCTTGGTTGGAGAAGGGGTTGGATGGGGTATGAAAGTTAATACATGTACTCGGACCACGTAATGAACACTGCTTAAAATATAAAAAAATAAATAAAAGCTTGTTTAAAATTCTAATCAATGATTTTCGATTTTCTCTTTGATTTCTCTTTTGATTTCTCTTTTGATGTGACATTATTTCCTCTCAGGTTTAATTTTGACGGAAGGATTCCTGTTTTGATAACTGATAATAAAACGATTAATCAGTTTAAAAAGAAGTACCATGCACTTTACAGAAATGCAGAGTTGATTATGTAATTACTAGTTGTAAACACCTGTCAAACTCCAGGGTGACTATACCACATGACCTATGACGTCATTATTGCTAATTCGTGAAGAAACAAATTGTAAACATTCGCCCACATCGAAAGCTTCAGAGTGCGATAAGATTTGTATTTCTTAACCATTTTCTACCAACTTGAGAAAGCGCATTCGAACGCCAAAAATGTACTCTACCCTCGACTGATATTATTTTTTTGTGAAAGTTGGTACTTTTGGTAAACACTTTGGAAAACTTCTGAAAATGCACCAGAACAAATTGCTAATCCGTGAAGCGTACTTTAATTTTGCGCATATTATGAACAAAATCCATGCATATACCCCCGTTTTTATCACGAAAATTTCCACAATATTATTTCACATCAGGTAAGCGAAAGGGTTTTGTGTCAAAGAACCTGTTCGCAAGAATTAATGCATTTTTAAATTATGCTAATCCGTGAAGTCGATTATGTTATGCTAAACCGTGAAGTCCTTTGTGTTGTCAGTTATCTGAAACTTTATAAAACCTATGTTTTATCGTTATTTTGTCCGTCGTCAGACTTCGTCCGTCGTTGTTGTCTTCCGTCGTCATCGTAAACATTTAAACAATATATGTGAAACCACTGGGCGAAATTGCATAAGACCTCACAGGAACGATTTCTGGGTGGTTATCTCTCAATGCTATTCAAAATCTGGCTATCAACCAAGAACTCGGGTTGGCATGCCAACAGAAGGAAAATATAGGAAGGTGTGATATAGTCCTGCAGTTTTATATTCCAGAAAAATCCATTATAAACCCTTACTAAACACAGGGCTTTATATATGACGGGGATATGACACGGCAGTACAAACGCTGTATTCAACTGTTGTCGTCCAGGTAAGTTTATCGATTATACGCTGCATTTATCGATTTTTACTACGCTTATCGTGGCAGTATGCGAGAGGCCTCGATGTACGGCACACCCATCTACATTGCAAACAGACATTATATATCCTTGTTTTACTGATTTTTTATATATTTTACATTGCCAGAAAGCCAAATAAATAACCTTTCTAATGGTATAATTTTATTCCAAATAACGGTTAAATAAATAGGTAAAATCTCGAGTTGGAAAGGAAATATATGGCATTTCTTTCTTTTCTTAAAGCGTTTACACACATCACCGTGTGTTCATTGTTTTGGTTACATGTATTGTTTAATGAATATTTACATAAGATGCATGGTTAGAAAGCCAAATAAATAACCTTTCTATTGATTGGTGTTCTTTCAAACAATTACTTCAAAGGTTAATGAACGTGGAGAATCTCGAGTCGGTAAATAAAAAACAAAAGCGTTGCCGCAATTATCAAGCGGTTCTTTTTCAGCCTAGATAATATTTGTGACAATAACAATACATTTAAATGATTTATTAAGTGAGAAAAATTAAATTATCTCTTTTAACTTTTTTTATAAATGCTTGTTAACAATAACTGGTAAAACCCCGACTGCATTGTGTGAGCAATTAAGAACCGTGTGATTAATGTATTATATTGGCATATCGATTGAGTAATTAACAATAAACTCACGGTGATGTGTGTAAACGCTTTAAGAAAAGAAAAATATGCGATATATTTCCTTTTCAACTCGAGATTTTACCTATTTATTTAACCGTTTTGTTTAACATCATCAACAGGTGCGGTTTAACTGAGAGAAAAAAATACATTCCATAAAATATACATGCTAATCCAGGAGAGAGAGAAAAACACGTTAAAAATGCCAAGTTAGAAATATACATATATATTGTTTAGATTAAAATCATAACCCATTTAAAAACTACATCAAACACAAATTGCATATGTTTTGTACGATAAACAAAGATCGACAAATATACAAAAAGTGTGAAAGGCGTATAAAAAAGAAACTGCACAAACGTCGCAATTTCACACATCCGGGTTTGAGAACAAAACACAAAATAAAGCCATTAAAATGTGCTAAAAACACGAACAACCCACGCAAATCGTGAAAAGGATACTTACAATTAAGTCTTGTAGCAATTAACTTGGAAATGAGAGCATTTTATAATCACTGCAGCTAGACTAAATCAGCCGACTTTAAATGGGATGACAGTAGGGTAAGTGTGAGGTTTGGTGCATCCTAGAACCCGTTTAAACCCCCCAGTGGCCTACTTTGCCACTGACCGTTCCAAGGCGGTAGCCCTATTGTCAACCCTTTTGTGTTTGTGATGTCGTTTGCATTGATTAATACTTTTGCCTTCTTCACACGATTCTTAATTGCTCACACAATGCAGTCGGGGTTTTACCAGTTTTTGTTAACAAGAATTTATAAAAAAGTTGAAAGAGATAATTTAATTTTGCTCACTTAATAAATCATTTAAATGTATTGTTATTGTCACAAACATTATCTAGGCTGAAAAAAAGAACCGCTTGATAATTGCGGCAACGCTTTTGTTTTTTATTTAACGACTCGAGATTCGCCACGTTCATTAACCTTTGAAGAAAGTGTTTGAAAGAACACCAATCAATAGAAAGGTTATTTATTTGGCTTTCTAACCATGCATCTTATGTAAATATTCATTAAACAATACATGTAACAAAAACAATGAACACGCGGTGATGTGTGTAAACGCTTTGAGAAAAGAAAGAAATGCGATATATTTCCTTTCCAACTCGAGATTTTACCTATTTAATTAACCGTTAATTGGAATAAAATTATACCATTAGAAAGGTTATTTATTTGGCTTTCTGGCAATGTAAAATATATAAAAAAATCAGTAAAACAAGGATATATAATGTCTGTTTGCAATGTAGATGGGTGTGCCGTACATCGAGGCCTCTCGCATACTGCCACGATAAGCGTAGTAAAAATCGATAAATGCAGCGTATAATCGATAAACTTACCTGGACGACAAGTGTTCTCAGTTGAATACAGCGTTTGTACTGCCGTGTCATATCCCCGTCATATATAAAGCCCTGTGTTTAGTAAGGGTTTATAATGGATTTTCTGGAATATAAAACTGCAGGACTATATCCCACCTTTCTATATTTTCCTTCTGTTGGCATGCCAACCCGAGTTCTTGGTTGATTGCCAGATTTTGAATAACATTGAGAGATAACCACCCATAAATCGTTCCTGTGAAGTCTAATGCAATTTCGCCCAGTGGTTTCACATATGTTGTTTAAATGTTTACTATGACGACGGAAGACAACAACGACGGACGAAGTCTGACGACGGACAAAATAACGATAAAACATAGGTTTTATAAAGTTTGAGATAATTGACCACACAAAGGACTTCACGGTTTAGCATAAAATAATCGACTTCACGGATTAGCATAATTTAAAAATGCATTAAATCTCGCGAACAGGTTCTTTGACACTAAACCCTTTCGCTTACCTGATGTGAAATAATATTGTGGAAGTTTTCGTGATAAAAACGGGGGTATATGCATGGATTTTGTTTATAATATGCGCAAAATTAAAGTACGCTTCACGGATTAGCAATTTGTTCTGGTGCATTTTCAGAAGTTTTCCAAAGTGTTTACCAAAAGTACCAACTTTCACAAAAAAATAATATCAGTCGAGGGTAGAGTACATTTTTTGCGTTCGAATGCGCTTTCTTTGGTAGAAAATGGTTAAGAATACAAATCTTATCGCACTCTGAAGCTTTCGATGTGGGCGAATGTTTACAATTTGTTTCTTCACGAATTAGCAATAATGACGTCATAGGTCATGTGGTGAAGTCACCCTGAAACTCACGATGAACGTAATATCCTACAAAAACATTAAAGCTGTTCACACCATCACTTATTTCCAGGGGCCACATTTTCATACATTTAGCCCCACCTACCTGATAAACTTTGTAACCGTGTGTTTTTATTGGTCGACGTTTTGTCGAACAAAGTATTTTTAAAGATCATTTTTTCAGTTGGAAAGGGAATTCGTTTTACCCTAAAAGGACAGAGGAAATCCTCGTGCATTTGAATATCCATTTGAATTTATTGTATAAGTTTATGTTTCGTGATTCCAACATAGTGACTATTTGTTAAAGGGATATCGTGTTTTCCAGTGAAGCATTTACATTAAATACGTGGACATTTCAATATTATTTATAAGTTTATGTTTGGTAATTCCAACATTGTGACTATTTGTTAAATGGGTATCGTTTTTCCAGTTAAGCATTTACATTAAGTACGTGGACGTTTCAATATTATTCGGTAATTCCAACATTGTGACTACATGTTAAAGTGATATGGTTTTCCATTTAGCTTTTACATTGAGTAAGCGGACATTACATTTTGTATCCCGAAGAAACGCAAGCGCCATACTATGCAAAATCTAACGAGTTAATTGTAAATCAGAGTATTACTGAGCATGCGATTTCATTTGCATTTATATTTCATTTCTCTTTCAGGCTTGATATTTAATTCATAGTCATCTAATAAGCCAGTTTAATTTCCTTTCTTGCATTTGGATTGCATTTATAATGTGTTTTTTATCAACTTAAACGGACCAGTTACAATGTTTTGTCTATAGAAACATACGTGAAGTTTGAGATTGCGGACAGATAAATTTCAGAAAAATATTGGAGATTGTCGTGTACATTGTTATATTTTGGAGATTCTTGTTAAACAGTCGTAGAATAAATTGTAAAACATGTGTTAACTCCTTAAGCTAATCAACTTAACGATTATTATTTTAAATGAGTAATGTCAAATTTGGTAGTTTAACAAGTAGGGGCTTGTATTCCGATAAAATAAAACTGACAGACATGATTTCGAGATGTAGAGATGATGATGTTACAGTTTTGGTTCATCGCATTCTACAAAAGAAGTAGATCAGTGGAGGAGCAGATAGGGTTTTGAGGCTATTTAATATCGATATTGGCATCACCTTTTCAGTATGTATTGACATTCACACTAGCGTTTGCACTAAACTATGTGGCGACCGTAAAAAGTCGCCCCGACTACAAATCAGTAGTGTTATTATTTACTGGTCCTTTGGGATCATCAAGTGTTGCTTTAAAGTAGAATATCGCTTCAGCCGGAGCTAGTAGGCGTGAGAGGTGTTTGCATCTTATAAATACGTCTCATGAACAGACTCAGTAAAACCGAGTCTGCTACTTTTCTCTCTTGTTTGTGTTTGTTGCTTCCAAGGGATGGATCACCTTTTCAGTATTTATGAATCATATAAGTCCCCTATTTCGGTAAATTGTTCTTTTATTAACCAGCCAAGGGGCCGTGGTTTATGGAAAATCAATAAGAGTTTACTGACAGATCCCGACTACACACATATTCTAAAAATGGAAATCGAAGGAGTAAAGTCAACTAAATGCTTTTGTAATTCAGTAAAAGAGACAATATACTGAAGACTTACAACGACAATTGTTAAACATTATTGGTATCAAATTGGTACCCAATTTTTTCGATTTACTGGTATAACTTTACGAATTTGTAAGAACGAGTTGTGTCTACATCAATGTGATGATCGGCCCAACCTGTTAAAGTGGAATTTTAATATACCAAATACTAAATTAAATGTATTTGATCACAATTTCTATATTTTTAAAACTATGTAACACAAACTTATCTCATTTTGCTTATTTTTATCCATGTTATGGGTCTATTTTCTCTTCAATTAGTTAAAAAAAGTTTTGCACTGCATATCTTAAACATAATTCATAATTCGAGTTATAATTCTGAGTTATACAAATGTTGAAGTTACTATGTGTACGTTGTTATACATGTAGATACTTATATATATATTGTTTCAAACATAGTTTTACCATTTAGTACTGAATCGCTAAATTACGCAATTTCATATTTTATATCATCATGTGCATATTAATTACGTTCAATACACCTTGTTTCAAATTGAATCAAAAGTAACCTGTGCAAGACTTCGTATATCAGACTCCTAAATATAGGTGTATCATTTGTATAGCATTACCGCATACATCTAACACTGAGAAAGAGGTTTTTGGAGTCCAGCATCATATGTAGTCCAGCATCATATGTATACCATACACATAAAGCATCTTAAGTGGGAAATATTACTTAAGTCAAAATTTAAGATTTTTACATATTTTTAAATATCCTTATTAACCTCTCAGGGACATGACAAACCATTTATTTCAAGATCTATATTTAGATGTGGCTTTATTTATCCATAACCTTATTGAAAATATTAAGAAAAACGTCTTAAATCGATAGAAAAAGGTGTTTAATTTGTTTTATAAAATGTGACTTAAGATTTTGCTAAGAAGCATAATGAATACGGACCCATAACTTTATTACACTCCAAGAATCAATGTTATTTGATAAACTTGTATCAATGATATGTCATTTTTAGCCGTGAATAAGGAACATTATATTGCTTTTCATGATGACCTTACTCACTGCTTATGTGATTATATTGCTTTAGTGTGTTTATGATCGACGAGTCCATTAAACGTGTATGTCAATACTAATAGTTGATTAACGCTTTAGTTTAAACTAACTGAGGTGACTATGAAGACTTGAATGTTTAGGACATGTCCTGGGTATTTATTATTGTAGAATACTGCGCTTTATCAAAATAAGTATAAAAGTCGAACAGAAAATGCAGCTTTTACAAAACACAGTAAACCCTAAAACACGCAAAACGACAAACATGAATGGCAAAGTTAATAAGGAATAAAGGCAAATGACGTCACCAACACAAACATGGTGCACAATAGAGCTACCGCCTTGGAACGGTCAGTGGCAAAAAAAGGCCGCTGTGGTGTTTAAACCAGGTTCTACGGTGCACCAAACCTTACACTTACCCTACTGTCATCCCAATAAAACGAGACAGTGTAAATAAAGAAATCTCCGCCTTGAACTATTCTCTAACAATCAAGGCAGCATTAATAGGCAATATAAGTAAAACACAAAGAATCTCGTGTATATAGAAATACAGGAAACAATAGCCTAGAAAGCTACAAAGAATGAATTGGCAGAAGCCAGAGCAACAAGAGAATAAACCATTGAGGCCACGACAAGACAAGATTGCAGACAAACGTCAAAATTCACCATCCTTTTGCGCTTTAGGTAGATGTCATCATAGGGACAACAGCCTGTCCGATCATCGCACAATTAAAGAGGAAAGCATAGTGGCGAACTGTAAATGGGTCCTCCACCAAGCAGGCGGTGCGTTGCAAAATGATAGGGTTATAACCTCTTTTGATAAACCTTCTAACAAGTTTAATAAAGATAGTATGAAAGTGATTATGACCAAGGATCTTACAAAGTTTGTAAATCACGCCACCATAGAAGTAAGTTTGTGATAGTCCTTGATGCAGAACAGTTCTTAAAGTACTTATATATTTGGGTTACGATAATAGAAATTTGCAAAGGTTTGACGAAGTTTAAGGTAACGGTATCCCTGATGGAGTAGTGTTTAGTTATACAATGATTACGAATATTAAATACCTCAACTCGAGTACAAGCCCTAGGAAAACGAATATGTTGAGACACATAGACCCCATAAGAAGTTGCTCGGGGAACATCCCCATCTAAATGGGGATAATTAACAAAATTGTTTCACCATTTTCAATAGAGATATGTAAATCGAAAAAGGAAGCGTTAATATCAAATATATTAGCTTTGTTAAATTGAAGTTCTTTAGGGTATATATTATTAACCATACTAGAAACGAAAGGGTTGGCAATGTTTACTATGGCATCCAGTTACCGAGAGGTGTCATTAAAGGCTTCAAAAACATCTGCCTGTGTATCGGGTGAACGACTCAACATGAAATCTCTTTCATAGCAATATAAAAACAAATCTGCATAGGGATACCAACAATTTGTCTACAAACGGTAGTTCCGTACCTGACAGAAATATTATCCAATAGAAAAATAAGTGAATCACAAATTTCATGGCCACATAGTGTATGTGTCCAAACTGCCGTTAGTATTTTCCCTAGCAAAAGTTTTTTGAATGAGAGCAATATTATGATGTAGCAAAAGCATAAGTACTTATAGATGAAGCTAGACGTTTATTGTAAATGTTATCAAGAACGTCGCATGAATTTTTAATAGACCAAAATAAATTAATCTCAGAGTTGTTCACAAGGTGTAGCACAACATTGTTTAACCTGATCTTTAACGGCAAAAAGACAAGATGTTAAAAGTTTGGAGATATTTGTAGTGGTGCAAGAACTAGAATTGGAAATATAACGGGTTTTATATGGTTGTTTGTGTAATTTTGGAATCCAGTAAATCGTTGGAAGTCTGTTTTGCTTTTCGCCTCCATCCTTGAAAAACTGCACCTGAGTGATATGCGTCGAAACAACATAAATATCATCAGGAGATTGCACTGTTGTAGATAAATCACTGACGTAATGGAGGCGTCAAACAATAATTATATTATTAGCTGCTTTATCGGCAGGAACTAAAATAAACTTATTATGAATTTCTGGATTCCTGATAACAAATGCCGAATACGTTTTTCCTAGATATATCGCTTCAATGTGAATTAATGTTTAATTTTGCTTGAAGGAAATTGAATTGTATTTGCTTTGATAGTATCACTAACAGATAAGGTCTTATGGCGATTTTTCAGCTTCCTCTGGCGGAGAAAGACCCCTGGGGGGCGTTTCACGAGGCATCGTACGTAAGTTTTTATCGTAAGTTTTTTGCGTACGAAGTTCGTAAGTGATTACAAGCGTTTCACAAAAAAAATAACTTACGATTTCCCGTGAAAATATCGTAAGTTTTTACGTAAGTCTACACCAACACCTTAGGTGGTGTACGCATTTTTTTTTTCGTAAGTCAAAAAAACAAAATGGCGAGACAATAGTTCATTTTCAATCAGTATTGCAGATAATTCTCATCGATGAAAACCGGGAACTGACACCGACCCAGCTTTTTAGCTTTATTTTCTGAAAATAGGTTTCAATCCATCACGTGATGGCCGATTTATATACGAAAGCACATACATGTCGCTATGTGTCAAGGTCGACGTCTCCGCTGAAGTTGCAAAAATGCCAAAATTAAATGCCAAATATTTGTTTATAATTAAATGACAAAGGAACCCAATGGATGGATTCCATTGTACCGGTAAGTGTATGTATACATTAATGCTGTAATATTGTATTCTACAATCAGGTAGGATTATGATGATGAATGTCCATCAATGAACATAATGCAGGGATGCTAATTTACCCCACCCACTAAATTATTTTGAGAAATAAGTAGGCTTGTGCAACTCTACGGACTGTGACCTTTATTAAAGTATATGGATTTCCAAGCTGTGGTATTGACCGTCTGTGCCATATTAGTATCGTGTATGCTGACATTATAGATCTATTTGAATCCATATAGCCGAAATGTATCAGAGCTGTCCATACAATGCATATGTCAAAGCTGCCCCTACACTGCATATCTCAGAGATGTCCCTAAACTGCATGTGTCATAGCTGTCCCCGACACTGCATGTGTCATAGCTGTCTCCGACATTGCATGTGTCAGAGCCTTCCCTACACTACATGAGTCAGAGCTGCCCATACACTGCATGAGTCAGAGCTGTCTCTAGTCTCTACACTGCATGTGTCAGAGCTGTCCCTACACTGCATGTGTCAGAGCTGTTACAACATTGCTTGTGTCAGAGCTGTCCCTACACTGCATGTGTCAGAGCTGCCCCTACACTGCATGTGTCGGAGCTGCCACTACACTGCATGTGTGAGAGCTGCCCCTACACTGCATGTGTCCTCTAAATTACATGTCATGATGTGTCAGAGCTGTCCCTATACTGCACGTGTCAGACCTGCCCCTATACTGCATGTGTCAGAGCTGTCTCTACCCTGAATGTGTTGTCAGAGCTGCCCCTACACTGCATATGTCAGAGCTGTCTCTACATTGCATGTCGCAGAGCTTTCAATTACATTGTATGTGTCAGAGCTGTCCCTACACTGCATGTGTCAGAACTGTCCCTAAACTGCATGTTTCAAAGCTGTCTCTACTTTGACATTACATGTGTCAGAGCTGTCTCTACATTGACATTTGATGTGTCAGAGCTGTCCTTACACTGCATGTGTTAGAGCTGTCCCTACACTGCATGTGTCAGAGCTGCCCCTACACTGCATGTGACAGAGCTGCCCCTACGCTGCATGCGTCAGAGCTGTCTCTTACATTGCATGTCGCAGAGCTTTCCCTACACTGTATGTGTCAGAGCTGTCTCTACACTGCATGTGTCAGAGCTGCCATTACACTGCATGTGTCAGAGCTGTCTCTAAATTGCATGTGTCAGAGCTTTCATTACACTGCATGTGTCAGAGCTGTCCCTACAACAATTGACTGTCCCAGCACAACTTTACATGGCAACAATGGAATATCAACATCCTGCTTCAATGGCTATTGATGAACGCAATAAGCAAGATAAAAGTTGCACTCATTGTATTTGATTTTGTATACTCATGGTTCATAATGCTAGCTTGGCACCTGCTTAAGCAACGTTACCGTTAAAACTATTTATTAAGTAATGATTCACATTGTTTTTGCATGTATGTTGTTTTAAATTCCGTTGACCGTTATAAAGCCATGATATAAATAGCATTATACATAACTAGTGTAATAAATATGCAAATGAATGCTGAATCATCACTTTCTTTTCAGTTCAGCTCGGTCTACAATCAGAATTGGCTTACCAGTAGAATTCAATGAGACATCATACATTATTAGGTAAATAATAAAATAGACAACATACTATATACACAAATTACATAACTCTGTAACCTATTTTGACAAAGTTATACCCTGTTTTATACTTGTGATAAATGAGTATGTAAACTGATAATCGTAGGACTGAAATACTTCTATGAATAAATATTTAGTTCTGACAGTAGAAGAAACATAATTATCTCCAATCTTTGCAATTCAAAATTTTACATAATTTTTTTTTTACCAGTGCAATATTATATCAATGTGGAATGCCTGAAAACGAACCGTGCTTTTTTTGGGTACATTTCTAAAGGAAATTATTTTACATTTCTTTTTACTGTATGACTGCACCTTTTCCAGAAATATTCTTTAATAGAGCTTTAAGTTCATTGGAAGGAAAAATGCAATATTTTGGTAGAAATTAAACCAGAGGATATTATTCTAGGCACTAAGTGACATTGACAAAATTTGATTTATTTTATTGCTTAGTTATCTATATAAAGTATATATTCTTGCAAACTTAAAAAATGTCTTCCAATTTATAACAAGTTAAACGGTTTAGACATATTGAACTGTTCTCAATACACTCATAAGCAAATGGTAATAAAATATTTAAAAAAAAAGATGGAATGGAATTCAGGATATCTTACATGTAATTATAGGTTTAATATTAAGCAGAAATTTAGCTGTATGGTATATATATTGTATAACCATTCGCTATGTGATCAAATTCTCAATAGCGTGAGCAGAGAGGTACTGTTAAAAGTAATATCTGTATCTGTGTCATACAAATAACATCTGCATACTGTATGACGTCTAAATTATAATCATGTACACTTGGTATTTGAAATAAAATGTTAAAATGTTAATGTTAAAAAAAACTGTTTAATTACTGGATAGGTTGAAACGAAACTTCACACCTGTATTCGGTATCAGTAACTAGCATGCCACGCAAAAGTCACATAACTCTGCAACGTATGTTGACACAGTTATGCCCCTTTTTTACTTAGGCAAAATGTAAGTGTAGTTAACTTCCATCTACTGCACAGATTGGAATGAAATTACACACATGTATTTGGTAAGAATGAATAACATTCCATGCAAAAGTTGTACAACTCTGAAACCTATTTTGGCACAGCTATGCCCCTTTTATTAACTTGGGTACATTTTGTTAGAAATCTTATGTGTTACCACAGAGCAGATTAGAATTAAACTTCACACGCACATATTAGTCAAATAAACCTGATTAAGACTTTAAGTAATACTATTTAAAAGTTAGCATATATATATTTACATGATATTTTAACAGAATTAATATGCCCCTTTTTCAACGTAGTTGCCCAATAAATAGACAAGGCCTCAAAAGTGGAGCGCGCAACTTTACAGTAAAACAGTTGCACTTCTTATTTTAATCATTTTTATTTTTGGCTGATGTAAGAATTTGATCTATCGGTACATGTAGTACTGTGTGTCATTGGAGGCTATATATAGAGTGCAAGCTTCTTTTAGTGAGGTAAGAGATACATTGATACCACAGGTTTAACCAAGGATTTGTCCATATTTTATGGACAAATCCTTGGTTTAACAATATTAATAATGCAAAATGCATTTAATCAACAATTACTAATATATGCTAAAACATTTTACTTTGAACTAATCAAACACATATTATTACTGATATGCAAAAGATGTTGGAAAACTAATGGGAGACCCAGGAGTTTTATACGTATCAAGATTGCCATGTGTCCCTTTAACAGGGTGGCCACGGACTCTGGAAAAAAGGGAAAATGGACACACACAATATCGCTGCATGAACAAATCAGCGAATTAAAGAATTAAAAAAAAATGCAGAAATCAGGGAAAAGTCATGGCATTTTAATTCTGCACCACCTTAAACACAAAACAAAAATGTTGAACATGTAATTGACACTCTTCAGGCAGAAAGAAATAACAGTTTAACGATAAACAAAATATAATTCTCTATGAAAATAATTTTATCTTAAATGCTTAAATGGTTTTATATGAAATAGAGAAACAAATGGTAAATGCAGAAAAAATCTATACATATGTGTGGTATTTGATGAAGATTGGCCATATATTTAGGGAAACCCATTGCTGGGTTATATAATCAAAGCACTGCAAGTGCTGATGGAAGGTGCCACTCAGAAAGTATTGATTCCGAAAAAAACGGGTTTGCGTACTAAGGTGATGAACATTTGTGCAAAATATTATTGCAATCGGATGAGGCATTAACCAGAGTTATGGGGAAGGACAGACGGACAACGCCAATTATATATCCCTCCACATAATCGGCTGGGCATAAAAAGTGAAGTTATATAGAAATGTTTAAATGTTACAAGTTTCAAAAGGGAATAATTGTAAATTGAAAATGTCAAAGAAAGTTGGTCACAACATACGTATACATGAGATCTCGATTCCTTTCGAAACCAAATCAGATTCAATCATGCATGACAGAGTTATCGCCCCTTGAATGTCTGAAAAATAGCATTTCTGCAAAGACGTTTTCGGTGTCGATATGGCTAAAACAAAACAAAGTTCATTGAATTAGGATAAGTATAAATAAATAAATAAGTGTAGTCTGATGTAACGGTAGTCAGAGTTACTATGTATTGTTCTAAATTCCTTAAATATAAATACTTTTTAAACACAATATTGATAATGGTAATAAAATGGGGGAAATGCCATTGATAGAACGTAATAATTATAACTATTCCACTATAATATATGTATTCATTCATGAAGTATGTTTGTACTCTTCTCTGAAATATTGTGTAATGTATTCCGCCTTGTTTAGGCAATAAACATGTAAATGTTATACCAAATAAAATATTATATGAATTGAATTGATGAAAATAAGTGTATGGTTTGATAAAGAGATGTTTGTGGTACATGGTTATATAATCTCTACTACTTTATGAACGGCCTTTAATAGTTACCATGATGTAAAGTGATAAAAGTTCAATTTAATATCATGGTAATCGAATTACTTACTCTTCAAATGTACGTACGCACGGATTCTGTTTATAATCCAATTATATCTGATATATCTATTACATGTATGCATGCTAATTGTTCTAAGGCCATCCTTAAAAATATATTTGTTTGCTGTTTCCCGACCCAGGATTTTATAATTGGGTGGGTAGGAAGGTAGGTAATTTTTTTTTTGCCAAAGACAGTAAAAACCTTAAGAAATTAAAGAAAAATAAACTAAAAATAGTATTAAAACAATTATGTTAAAAAATTGCTATAAAAGGTTGTGGGTAGGTATGGAAACAGCAAACCAACAAACAAAAATTATGATCGACCCAATATGTCATATAAATAAATTAATAAACATTATCGTTTGTCGTTATATACATCCTTCATAAACTGATACTATAAAGATAATCTCTATACTATTAGAGTCGTTACTCACTATTAATTGCTACTTTCGGTATTCTTCGTACTACGCACCGGCTGTTTTCATTATATTTCGGAATGTCAGGACGGCTTTTACTCCCAACCTTATGTAGAGGTATTATACCACTAATTATTTTCCCCCATAGACACCAATGTTAAAGTGTCACATATTAATTAAGAAAGTTCTTGTTTGTTTACTAAACAGGTCAAGGGTACAGCTGTTTTCATTGATTGACTGTTTTCATTGCTCACAAAGTGTAAGCATAGAGTCGAAATTTCGAAAATGTTCATTAGTGATCCAGTAAAACTTATTAATACGCTTCTTATACATACAACCACAAAATCGAATAAAAATGGGCAGTTTTCCCGGTTGGTATAAACGGCGAAAAGGAATGTTTAAGCGAAAAGAAGCGAAAAGGAATTCCCGCGAGCGAAAAGGAATGTGTTTAGTATATTTTGGCCTCATTAAGTTGGTTAGGGACATTATTATTATTTGCTCATTAATTAAACATGATACTACTATATCGATATTCTTTATTAAGTCCAATTATGAAAATTAAGATGAAAGAGGTGTAGTTTAGTCGAAATCCCGCGAGCGAAACGGAACCTAATGTTATAGTTATGTCTTAATTAAGCTTTTTAATCACATTAGTATTATATTAGTATTATATAAAAGGAAATCCCGCAAGCAAAAGGAAACGTGTGGTTTATACCTGGGATGAATATCCGGGATGAATTCATCCAAGTTTATAGATAAATACTTTTATTTCAAATTTCCAATAGGCTATAAAGCCCGTGAGGTTACAAATACATGGTACCAGTGCAGTAATTATACATGTATATATATGAAAACGGCATGTAAATATTAAATCACAATATAACTTCCATAAGTCATATTATCAAGGAAATAAGTCATTATGCAATCATGTGTAATTGAGGTGTGAACAACTGTACATAGAGATTTACTACGGTGTCCTGTTAGGGCCATGTTACCATCGCATCTTACCATCGAGCATCGACCTAGGTGCGCCAGAATTCCCACTACTTAGGACGGATGCCTGAGGGCATCGTCCAAAAATCAGGGAAATATCAGGGAATTTTATATTGAGATTTCTGTGGCCACTCTGCTTTTAAGAAAGGCAAATTCACTATTATACTTTTAAAATGTAATAGATATATATTTTAATAATTTTTATAATTTGAGTTGGACAATTAAAATTATGAAATAAAAACAAAAAATCCTATTTGATCTTTTATTTTTTGTTTTATTTCTATGTTGGTGGACACACAGGTTTCACCTTGTCCGTCGTCAGTCGTCTATCGGTAGGCACTCTTTTTTGCGTCTGGACAATAACTTCAGCTCAATAATACTAATAACTTCAATGATCAAAGCTTGCCGTTTTATTGCCTCAAATGACGTTTTCGTAGAGCAGTCTACTAAAGTGTAGAATGCGGCAATATTTCCGGGATCTTCACGTCCGGTATATTTTACGGAGCATAATGAAACTGAATGAAACGCAAGTATTGGAATGGAATAAGTGCAAATCTGTATTTTAATGGAATAATACCTTTTTATTGAATAATACCCATTTATAATGCGGTATTCTCGTAAATACCGCCGTGTTATACATTAGTCAATAGGTATATTCGCTGCCTATATGGTTTTCATAATTGCACATGTAATGGTAAGGTAGCAATGAACAATTTCTTTGAGTTTTTCACTTTTTATAATTGCACATCGTAGCAGTGAGACGTCTGCTGTAATGCACACGCTAACGCACACGCATCCCTTACATGTCAACACCTGTTCTGTGCTGATGTGTACTTCTAGCACGTCGTGGTCCAAAGTTGAATTGTAATCAGTATGTGAGGCAAATCAAGGTATTTGAACAGAGAGAAGCGACAAGGTATTTGAACAGAGAGTTGCGAGGTCGCCCACATTGATTCAAAAAGTTTGGTAGGAACAACTGATGGTAAAACTCGGGAAGAATGTGTCTGGTAGGAAAAAAAACGGTCGTGGCGTGTTTATGTCAACATTATATTTTTTTTAATACTGTTTAACACCCGTGACTTGATATGTTATTATGTTAAACTTCGTGTCCAGTCTCTACCCAGATATATGCTATTTCCTCTCAGCAGTTATTTTACGCTTGCGTAAAACTTTGCTTGTATTTCATTCTTATTTCTTTCAGGGACGATTCCAGACGCACAGCAGAGGATGGTTGACACGTTTCGCATTATGAATTTAAACTGTTCAACTATATAACTTGAAATAAAACCTGCCATAACTGAAAACAAAGCCAATTTTTTCAATGTCTGTCGGGCCTGTTTATCGCGGCTGACGTACAGGGATCACTTTTAACTGTGTCGTATTTGTCAAAACTCGTAATTGCATTGAATTGTAAGTTGTTTAACGGCCCATTAACACAACATAGGTTATTTAGACCTGCCTCAAAAAGAATACATAGGAATCCATCGAGGAACCTGCCTATATTCATTTGGTTCTGCGTGGAGTGTAGGTAATGGGCAAGTATGTTACCCAAGAACACAATGACATACTGAGTGGCGCCGGTGAGGCTTGACGCCGGGTCCTCCGGATTTCAAGTCACCGCGCTATCAACTGGGCAACATTAATCGTAATGGAGTAGTGTGTAATGGAGTAGTGTAATTTGATCAGACATTATAGCGTCGGTCGGCTAGTCTACCTGATTTACGTGTGTTTAGAAAATAAGTTTTACATGAGAAACAAACTACTAGCATATTAAAATGTAACCGTGTAAATGTGTTTCGTAACTTATCAGAGAGCAAAACATGTCATGAATATAGCTGTACCGGAAGTAAAACGAAAACCATTGAGCCCTGTACAATATTTTCCAAGCTTTCTAGTTAGCCATTTTTCAAAATGAAGTTCCAACTAAAATTCTCTTATTTATTCTTAATCATGAGACCCTCCTCTCTAGAAAACTGCTGAGAATAGTAGGGGTCATGTGGCATATAAGAAAAGAAAATTCTGATCTTTGCTGACACCTTGAACAAACTGCATTCATTCAGCACCTCTTACATGTGTTCTACTTTCACTTTCAAAACTTTCAAGTTGATAAATAAAATCATCATACAACCATGCAAATGGTTCTTAGCTCTCACAGAAAAGTCAATAAAGTCATTTCAGTCACAAAAGAAAACGGGCCTTAAATACTCAAAAATGCATTTTATCACAAAAAAGGTGAGGGGATTATACATTTGGGAACTCCTTATCGACCACGGTGATTTACTTCCGTATGCCTATTAGTTTCTTGCATACCGGAAAAGGCTATCCACATTGTACATGGGGGATGGAAAGACTGTTCTTGCATACCGGACAAGAAAATCCGTCATTTTACCGGGGCTAGATATTTCCATCTCACCCTAGGGTCGAGATAAAAGTCACACGCACCAACATCCGGTACGCAGGAAAAAAAGCAAAACGTTAGTAGCTGGCGGCGTAAACACAACACATGTCTCTGATATGCAAGAAAAGGAGTCTATCATGGGTAATCGGTTCAGATAGGGAGTTTTAATCGGAACCTCGGCAGAGCCTCGGTTCAAATAAAAAGGGAGTTTTAATCGGAACCTCGGCAGAGCCTCGGTTCAAATAAAAAACACGTATTCCTCGGGTTGAAATTCCCTATCTTCACCGGATACCCATGAAAGAGTCTTATAATCTCTATGGGTAAAGATAAAAGTCACGCGCGCGATGTTTATTCAAAGGACCTACATGCCTACATGTGCACGTCCACATTTAGAAGTATTACTACTGGAGGGGATGGGTGTCAATTCAAAAAGATCTACCATGCGTGTATGCGTGAGTCTTGTTCTAAAGGATTATAGTCCCTCAGCCTTTTAACCATTAGGACACCCTAAATGTATATAGATACCCTAGCGTCTGGATTGTTTGTGCATACAAACTGAACTAGGACACTTTATTCGTAGGGATTTAATTATAACGCTAGTTTGGTATTGTTTTGTGATATAAATATACTTTATTTTAACGATATAATAACAAGGGTATACTAAGTAACATATATGTAGACGGTCTTCATATATGTTACTTCAAGTTTACTCTTGTTATTATATCGTTACAATCTTAGACCGCGATTATTATTGTAACGTACAACGACGGCATACATTAATAGGATAGAAATACACATAACTAGTTGCATCAAACATACTGAAGAAGTAAAAAGCGTTCACACACTGCTGGTTATGCATTATACCTAGATGCATATGCTTTTGGAGTGGACGGATCTTGGCTAATACATGTTTTCATATGAGTAAACTGTTAATCTAAAACAATGTACACTCCAATTAAAGCAACATGATACCAAAACCCAGTGATTTAAGAATGGTTTATTACACGTCTCTGCAAAACCTTACATTTTGTTTGATATAATATTTTCTAAATAATTAATCATTGACTTATTGTGTCTCTAGATACAAGTACACTATTACATTATACAAGTATACTATAACATTACCGTAACTTTGAAGATGTTGCATTGTTTATGTGCCTGGCGTGTTAAATCATGACATTACACAATTTCCTTTTAAGATCGGCAAATATGTCAACAATGGCATCTGACTAAGACTGTGTTAATTTCAACATCCTTGTAGATTCGCAGCTTCAGTTTTTGTGTCGTTCTACTCAGTCGTACCCATATATTTTTAGGGTGAAATAATGAGCAAGCCCAGTGTTTTGGCGTAAAGGCAGCTTTGCCATTGGCCTGCCACAATAATCATCGCGCATTAAAGAGAACATAACATCCTTTTGAAGTAAAGTGTACAACATCCAATTAACGACCCAATAAAACCGTTAAAAATCGACGTAATGTGTGCATTATGACGTCAAGATACGTCTTTTTTCTTGACGTTATTAATGTCATATTGCAGCGTCATAGAATTATAGATTTCCAAGTACAAAGTATAGATTTGAAGTTAATAAGCTCAGTTTTGTTTGACAGGTGCTCTTTAATTAACGACAGGATGTCGTCGTTGCTACGATGAAATGCTTATCTTCTGTATTAAAGAGTATCCTACAGAAAACTTACGATTTTTTTTATCGTAGGCGTACGCAAATACTTACGATGACGTTCGAGAAACGCACGTAAGAAATTCTTAACTTTTACGTAAGTGAAAAACTTACGTTAATATTGAACGTAAGTTTACGACGCTTCGTGAAACGGCACCCAGGTGCCCATCAGGCAAATTTTCGTGCACAGGTGGGCACCTGTGTACAACCACCCACTTAAAGGAAAATGGGATTGATACTATGTAAACAAAAGTATTCATATCAACTAAATACCTAAATATTGTACAGTGAGAGCCAAACAACAATAAGTGTAATCAACGTCAACGCAACACTGCAGTATCTTCTTCTCTGTGTATATGTAGTTACGGTAGTGTTACACATACTCTTCGAGCTGTATATGGCTTAGATTGGTCTTATATTTTCATTTATTTCTCAACCGTGATTAGTGTTCGACTTATATTTTAGATAATTATATATATATATATACATATATATATATATATATATATACTTAATATATATATATATATATATATATGTTATGCGCAAAATGAGAATATGGACAATTCCGGAATTGCCCTGCGCAAAGTAAGAATTCTTAAAATGCGCGGCATTATCGGAATTCTTACTTTGCGCGGTTCAATTCCGGAATCGTCCGTGCGCAAAGTAGGAATTGGGACAAAGTAGGAATAGTTCCGTTATCGTCCTTACGCGAAGTAGGAATTTGGATTCTTCAACATATTTGCGGGTATACATTAACATATCTATGAGATTTTGGGCCGATATCGGCCTATGAGTCACTAATTTATACAAATCAATAACATGCCGATTATGTGTTATTTTGATTCCTTTAATATCTAGATAACACTCATTCTTAAGAAAAATCAAACATTGTGGAGTTTATAAATAGTTTAAAATATAATAACTTAGAATTTGCAAACATACTGAGAAGGCGATAATCTTCATATACAAAAGAGGACATAAAGCTGTTAAACGACGGAATGATTTTGACAGATAAACATATCACAATAGTAATAGAAGTACACCCCATTTACATTAACATTTATGATTTAGAAACAACACGCAGCCGAGTTGTCGAGCTTTCCAGACCGCACATGTTTATTAGCCATAACTGACCGTAATGAAAAATTAATTCAATACATATGCATATTGTATATGAAAATGAAGCACATTATAAAGGTTTACATGAGTTTAGTCTGTATTTGATTACGCAAAACTTGGTATTTTTTTGTTTTAACTGACAAAAATAGAGCAGATCTTATGAAACTGTGTATCACCATATGTTAACCTTTGGGACAAAGAGACTTGTGTACTAACATAAAATACAACCTTGATTTGAAAAACAACAACAGCGGACTAAATATAATTAAAAATAATTTTTAAATGTATTCAGTAGTTAATATGTTGTATTGAACGTTGTGTTTGCCATGTGATGATTTGTGACACTTTAATAAACAATTATCTTCTTCATCTTCTTCTATAAACAATAATTTATAAGATTCTTAAAGATTTGCATGGATTACAACTATTGTGTTGATGCACTATTTTTAAACAGGATTTATTTAAAAGGGCTCTGAAAAACTCGCAAAAAAAATAAAAAAAGAAATATCAAAATGCAATGAAAAATAAAGAAGAAATGACCGATTGAAAATCTGCAAAGAACATAAATGGAGTAGGCCATCTTGGTATCTTGGAACAATGTCATCACCGCACCTTTTTACTATAAATGACATATAGACAAAACACATTTTAAAACAAAAAAATCACTGCCAATTGATTAAAAAACTAAATATACAGATGTAAAATGTATAAATTGTAAGCTTATTTTTCATTTGCAGTGGTTTTCTTAGCTTTAAAAGACATATTGTCACTATTCCATATATGGTAAAAATGCGCGATGACGTCATCGTTCAAAGTTAGCAGTCTCCATTTATGTTTCTTTGCAAATTTTCAATAGGTCATATCTTCTTTGTTTTTCATGGCATGTTGATATTCCTTTCAGCCTTTTAAAAGTTTTTAAGAGCCCTTTAAAATAAACCTTGTTTGAAAATAGCGCATCAACCCCTTTAACAATGATTGAATCGGCCGTTATGGATAACTCCTAGTTTAGTGCATAAATATGAATCTGAAACCCATGTTTGTGGTTGTATTTGTATTTGGGCTGACACCCATAATGCTTCCAGATCGCATCCACTCTCTTTAATATATGTCATTAGGGTAAAGGTAATTAAGGGATAACAAAGACACGGACAAAGTTTATTTTTAATTATGCATATGTATAGTGTTATAGT
This sequence comes from Cyrtodaria siliqua, assembly GCA_037043455.1. Lineage (NCBI taxonomy): Eukaryota > Metazoa > Mollusca > Bivalvia > Adapedonta > Hiatellidae > Cyrtodaria > Cyrtodaria siliqua. The sequence goes on along the minus strand of JAWPHD010009779.1, from coordinate 66,225 downwards.
TAGAATCAATAACCTACTGCTATTTAGTTTGTCATTATTATGAAAAATAATACAGTTCGTCTTAAGAAATGATGTGATGTACAACAAATGCATTAAATAAATGTGTTTTTCATCATGCATATGTATAGTTAAAGTCAATAACATAATGGTGTGTAGTTTGCTAAATGTGTTTGGCAAAACACTTACAATTCGAAAACCAACGGATACACAAGTTGCCGGGTTGTTTTCTTCATTAAGTAATGTGAAAGACAATACAGTTCCTCTTTAGAAATAAAGTGATTTGCGAAACCAATACATAAGATAATTTTATTTTTAATCCTGCATAATTATAGTTAAAATCAATAACATATTGTTGACCAAAACACTAGAGTGTGCTTGCTTAAAGTCGAGAATCAACAGCTACACAAGTGGCCGGGTCATGCTCTTCGATGTCGTTAGTCAATGTGAATAATACAGTTCGTCTTTAGAACTGAACATATTGTTTCCCTAGTTTGTTTTAGTAAACTTCACCCTCTTTCTGCATCTACTAATCGTGTGTGGAAATGGTGTCATTTTCTTTTCATCCACGCATGCAAGGAAATGATCTCTCATCAAATCCTGACTGTATACTATTGAAGTTGGATCGTCTCCAAAAGATATGGAAGTCGCGTTTGCAATTGCGAAAAGTCCACAATCGGTTATTCCTTCCTGCTGCTGAACATTCATTAGATTTATTTCAACGTTTTTTCCGTGATATTTTCTGATAGTGACTGCAAACTGTGTGCTTATGTTTCCCTTTGTCTTCGAGTCATACAATTCCACTGGTCCTTTTATGTTGGTCGACGCCAGTGTAAGCCAGTGGTTGTCGTTCACGTGAATTATTTGAACATACGGTGTATTTGTTCCTTCAACTGACCCCACCGTTACAGTGTCTTTTAACCCACTTATCTCCGGGAACTGTTTTTTCAGCATATGTTGTGCTGCCCAAATATGTTTATCAGTCAAAACCATTCCGTCGTTCAACTGCTTTCTGTCCTCTTTTTGTATATGAAGAGTATCGCCTTCTATGTTGCAGCACGTCTTAGATGGGTGGCAGTGACTGGAACATGTCATGCTGTTTTTCACACAGAAGCAACTCTTCAAACATCGTCCCTTGCACATACATTTTTTTCTTGTAATTTTGTTCTGATTTTCAATCCTGGATGCCTCTCGGAGGCTGATCGGTTTAATATTTGTGCATTGAAAGTCGTAAGTTTGCTCAAATTACATCAAATCGCTTGCTCTATACCAATTCTGCAATACTCCGTGTTCTGACTGTATCTTGTAAATATCGCCTCTGACCTCCAAGATCTTCGCTCGTAGTCGTGGCTTATCTGTAGATGACCTGTCTATCTTTGGCACTTTAACTGTTACCGTATCACCAACACTGAAAATATTAAATGTTACACGTTGTCGCTTGGAGTATTTTAGTTTCATGCTCTCAGCGTTCTTTCTGTAATTTTCTTCGGTTTCTTGTCTTATTTTTGCGTGTTTTGATACATTCTCATGAGTTACGTCGGGAACTGTACTAGCTACATTTTCGATTTCATTATCAGCTATATTCTCATCAGTTACGTCGCGAGATGCGCTAATTAATTGTTCGAGTTCAGTGCCTGTGCTTTCAGATTCAGCCATATGCGCTATCTCAGAATGTTCATTTACATCTTGGTGTTTAATTAACACCTCAGGAACGTCGAAAAGAACCACGTCACGTTCAGACACCTCACTTGTGACACTATCTGATGTTTCAAGTACAGTCGGTTGTTCTGTTTTTTGATCAGGTGTTACGTGTACAGGTGGCACAGTGGAATTCAGTTTTCTTTTTCGTGGTTGTGGTGTTGGTCTCTGTATCATTTCAGTACGCTGAGGCTCTATCTCCGGCTCAGGTTCAGGCTCACGACAGGTATGGTCTATGTCTGTAGTCTCTGACTTTCTTTCCCCCTGTGCACTATTATCACTATCCGGATTCAGACTGAAGTTCAGGTCTTCCTCATTGACTACACAGCCGTCGACTCTTGCGTCTGGAAATATTGTTGATCTTGGTGGTTGACCGAACACAACTTCGTATGGCATCTTCTTTATACCTTCGGCGACCTCGGTGTTCATATTATACTGAATCTTAGGCAGCCAGCTTGCCCACGGATAACTGGATTCACATTATAACCCCAGATCCTCTATATACTTTCATAGTATGTCCAAGTGCTCTCTATTATTATGTCGCCATACCCCTATATACGTACATATTATACCTCCATACCCTATATATGTGTTAATGGGAATGTAGCGACACAGCCAAACAATCTTTAATATTAAGAGTTCTGAAAAACTTGGAAAATGATGGAAGAATTATCAAAAGCGAATGATAAACAAAGAAGATATGATCGTTTGAAGGTTCTGTTGAAATGGATATGGAAGCCGCCCTTTTTAGAGCTATGACATCACAGTTCTAAATGACCATATATGGAATATTGATAAATATAAAAAAAATACTCATTTATTGGGGAAAACATTAAAGTAACTGTATGAAGAATATGTATAACTAATGTCAATAATGCTTTATATGCCCAGTTAAGGAGTTTGCATTCATTTGCAGTGATTTGCTTTGTTTAAATGATATTTATCAATATTCCATATATGGTCATATGCAACTATGACGTCATAGTTTTCAAAATGGCGGCTCCCATATCCATTTTAGTACCTTCAGATGGTCATATCTTTTTTGTTTATCATCCGATTTTGATAATTATTTCACCTTTTTGCAAGTTTTTCAGAACTCTTAATAAAAGAGCATTTTTGGCTGTGTCGCTACATTCCCTTTAATAAATACAATTGTCCCGTACACTTTATATGTCACCGTTCTCTATGTACATGCATACTATGTACCTTAGTCTACATACCCTCATATACTTACATATCAAGTTATATCATTCAATTGAAGTAAAACAGGTCGTATAAAAACTCGTAGAGTTGTACATTTATATGTATACTTTACCATAATATGCCATTTTCATAAACGTTAATAATTTAAAAACAAATCTGCTGCATAACCTCATATATTTGATTAAGTTATATAGTTATATCATTCGATAGAAGCAAAAAGAAGGTTGCAAGTAAATGAGGATTATATTGCCAACAGTTGTACATATAATTTAAATAACGTGTACTTCCATCACAAAACACGATTGTATTAGAGTTTGATGTTATTAGCTACTTTTAAAATGTGTTGATGATTTTATAACTATAGTCTCTTATAATTCTAATTAGAAATGTTAACTTCGTCGAAGGATAAACGTCTCACCGTCTACGTTTACCGTCCCATACGATGGCTAAGTTTAAGCTCAATTCAATCACAACTTATCTGTCAATACGTTCAAACAAATTAATAACAGGTATTATTATATAACCTATAAATAGACGCGTTTTCATTGGCTAAAAAGTAATTTTTTAGAAAAAATATCTAGCGATATTGACCTGTTTTTTTGATATTGACCTGTTTTTTTATATTGACCTGTTTTATATAATTGTTTTTTTGATATTGACCTGTTTTATATAATTGTAAATTGAGGGTTATATAATAAAACAGTTATGGACTTTTCAGCTGTTATACATGATGTTGATATGTACCAAAAAATCATTATTGACCTCGGCTATCGCCTCGGTCAATAATGATTTTTTTGGTGCATATCACATCATGTATAACAGCTGAAAAGTCCATAATTGTATAATATCAAATGCTAAAAAGGTATGCGTTTTATCTTTGATAATAACAAGTATGCGTTTAAATTTGATAATGACAGTTTGTATTGCTGTTGCAGATGATAGTAACTGTAACACTGCCGCTATCGTGAAATGGTGTGTTAAACAATCCCAACCGACCCTACAAATAAACGATAATACAATACTTCTGTCAATGTTGAAAGGAAATGCCGCCTTGCCAGCACTATCAAATCACAGACTTTCAGCAATCAATGATTATACATAGTATACACAGAAAAATGACGGCATGTAACGTTCGTTAAACTGAAATATATTGTTTAGTTTCTACAAATACAGACCTATCATTTATATCATGTAATGTTTGAAAACCCTGTAACGTTCATATTATATTGTTGTTTTCTTTTAATGTACTATTTTTAACGCATGAATACGTTACTAATGTGTTATATTTGCTTGTTTTCCCAAATTTAACATTCTCGTATGCATTCGCTCTTAACAAGCAAACTAAAATTGAGATGTTAAATACTCATTATACAATTAGTCTACGGTTAACTTTCATTAAATATGGCTGCCACAAAAGTTATGCGCTTCATCTAGTACTTTCTGAAATTATTTCTCCCAAAGTCTTGGAAATGATACAAAAGAGTATATGACCGTGTGCATGTTGGGTAGGGTGGCTTTTCGTCGTGAACCGGATAAAAAAGTCACATGGTATCGGCAGCGTGTTGTTGAGCCTTTAGTGTAATATATAGATGTTTTATATTAGGAGCAGATGGAAAACGAAAGTCAGCTATTTAGTATTTTCATGTTTATGAACCACTCGATGACACAGTAATTTCGTTTGCTCTGAAAATTGTTCAATAATAACTTCGTTAATTTGATAATATAAACGTTAGTGCTTTTTTCAATGGGATGTCTAGCCAACACATGTTTTGGAGTTAAACAAATAGAATGGGGAGATTGTATTTACATTTTAAACATATTTCGTATAATGTGTTTGAATGTATAGATAATTAATTAGGCCGTATAAATAGTAAAACGTGATCCTGTAAAATAGATTTCATATCCTTTGGTAACTCTGTGCGTTCAGTTAAGACGTGTCAGTATCCTCTTACTGGTATGTTAGTCTTCAGTCAATCCCGATTCGCTACTTTGTGTAACTCCATACACAGATAAACAATAACTATTGAAGTAAGAGCCATGCTTTCTTCTCGCCAGTCTGATTAAAACGCAGAGATAGGGAAACATAATTAACATGGCTGTACTTTGCCTAGAAGAATGGTATGTATCCATATACTATCAGAAAGAGAAACAAGTTGCAGGAGATGCCACCCTGAAAACAATCAAGTGTTTTGGTTTTCCGGCACAGCATCACCAACGTCATATCTAATATTTCAAAACACATATTTTTTAGAAACAGTATCAAAATAAACCTTTTTATATTGAATGTGCACCGCCGACATCCGTATCCAAGTATTTTCGGTCACGTAAATCAACGAAGCAAATCATATTGCACACGGAATTGAATGGAAAGGACAAAGCGGTATTATTCTAGTTGTGTGGATTTACTACACAACCACACTGCAGACTATATTATCAATGTACTATACTCGTTACTTTCATGGAGTACCACTAATACAGTGTACATGAAACAGAAACAAAGCCTTTACTACATTTTATCATGCAAATATGCACGTTTCTGCCTAATAAAGGGGGTGACCTAATACATTTTGATTTATTAGGCACTGACCAATAAAGTCAATCAATACGGAATCCCCCTCGGCGTTTATTGTACGTAATGTTATCTGACGTCATGCACGTAACGTTGCCTGACGTCATAAAACAAACATGTATGTGTCGTATTTATTTTACATAAAGTCAATATAAAGCGAAATGCCAATACATCGGGTGGAATCTACTCTTTGTTAAAGGGACACACGGTAATCTTGAGTTGTATATCAAGCATTAACATTAGCACCTCGCTAAATTAATCCCACGTCATTTTGACTTTAAAACTGCTTGCATAAAATCAAATACACATTCGAGATTTCAATTGTCTTTATTTTTGTTTTTAAATATCTTATTTGTGAAATATAATAAATACCTAGTAATATGTAAAACCAATTAGCTTTGAACTATTTTTAAGATATTCGGCCATGTTTTGTTTCTCTCCGGGACTATCAAGAAATGTTCATATGATGTTTAAGAGTTAAATCTTTTAATTGATGATACTACAAAAAGGGTGGCCATTCATCTTTAATATTGATTGAACACATGTATTGAGCAAGCCATGTAGGAAAGCTAACGGGACGCTGTGAGTTTTTAAAAAATCAAGATTGCCATGTGTACCTTTGCATTCACTGGAATAACGTGCCGTACTATAAACACACATATTGTAACAGAAAACAAATGTGTAGTGAATTTTAAAATAAACGTCTTTCCCATTATGTACTCTTCCGAGTGCACATACCAAAAATAAACACAAATATTTTTCGCAGGCGTCCCGCAAGACAAAACCTAGTCTAGTAAAAGCATAACATGACAAGCTGATCCATACAACATTCATCACGGTGAAAATAGCGATCAAAACCTTTACAGACAGTGTCATCCCGAAGGATTGTGTCTAGAATAGTCTAGAATAGTGTTACCAAAAACATATTAACTTAATGTACCAGACTCCATTATACGGCAGAAAAAATATTGCCTAGAATACTTTTAGCTGGACACATAAAAAGAATCTCAGCGGCTCTATTATACGCCATAGTTGTCTTAAAGTTATTAATTAGAGGTTAATATACGGCCGTGGTGTGCCTTTTGTCGATAATGACACACTTAGTGCCGTAATAGCCGAGGGCTTTAGGCCGAGGGCCATCCACTAGGTGTGCCATTATCGACAAAAGGCACACCACGGCCGTATATTTGCCTTTTTATTACATACCTTGCTATAAAAAGAATAAGAACAAACAGTGCACCTTTATGAAAATATACGTCGACATGTTTACAAAACGGTGTACATTAAACATACAAGTAGCATAAGATGCACACACTTATTTGGCAAATAAATACATTACATTAAATTAAAGTTAGTTTTCTCCCTTTTCTTTAGCTTTAATGATATATTTCAAAGCTTCAAACATTTATTTACTGGGCGTGAAAATTGAAATTGCACTTGAGATTTCAATGTCCGCTCCTCAGGCATAGCGCGCCAATATGACGTCTTTGTATTGCTTGATGACGTTGACGTCTTCGCGTGCAGACAGTCTGTTGCTACTGTGCCGATTTTCCATAAAAAGTAGCATAAATGTCGCTATTCAGCGATTTATAGAAGCATTCATTACGAATTCCCCATTGTGAACTATAAATCTCCACTCCTCTCCATATGTCTTTGCATGAATATTGATTGTCGTGTACTAAAGCGGAAACTAGCTTAGTCGCCTATATACGAAAGTATATTGAGAGATATATTGATAAACAACATGTAGCACATAACTTGGTGTGTGACAGTGTAATAAAGCCTTAATGAATGAATGAATGGTGTTTTACGGCACGTCGACACATAAATAGGTCATATTGTGCGCAAAAACTGATGAAAAATGAAGAAATGAAGCATTAATTAAAAATTAATGTAAATATATAAAGATACAACTATTAAAAAATAAGGGATGATAAGATGTTATATAAACTATGTATGTAAATCAACGAATGCCCGTCAACGGGTATATAAACAAGTATATATATATAAGAACACATTACAATGATTTATATAGTCTGATCTCTTTCAGGAAATCTAAAACAAGACTAAAATCTACTGTATCAAATAACTCTTTCATAGTATTAACATTGTACTACCTTTGACGCATAGGATCAAAGTCTACACATTCCAATAAGATGTGTTTGACCGTTAACGGTGCAAAGCAGGGTATACATTCTGGTAATTGCTCACCTTGTAATAAATATGAATGAGTATAACGTGTATGCCCTATCCTGCACTGGGCTAGGACAACTTCCTCTCGACGAACGGGTCTACTAGAAGAACGCCATTCTCCGAGTAACGGTTTAATTGAATGGAGTTTATTGTTAACTGACAAATCCCAAGCGGTTTGCCAAGAGTTACGAATATATGTGTTAATACAACTTTTAAAATCAGTATAAGGTAATTTGGTATTAGATATATGTAAATCTAATGCTGCCTTAGCAGCACTCTCAGCTCTATCATTACCACGTATTCCTACATGGCTTGGAAGCCAGCAGAAAATAATAACATTATCAATTATAAGAGAATTGTACTTTTCTAAAAGTTGAAGCACAACTGGGTTATCATGTTTCATATTACCCAGTGCTTGACGAGATGAAAGGGAATCAGAAAAGATTACAAAATGGTCATCATCAGATTCCTGAATATAATTTAAGGCAAGTTCAATTGCCTTAAGTTCAGCTGAAAAGATCGAGGCCTTGACAGGCAGGCGGCTCTTTATGCTGTGTTTGTGAACAGCTGCTGCAGCTACATTATCTCCATCTTTAGAGCCATCTGTGTAGATATGTTGAAAGTCACTGTATTTCGATATAATTTCATTAAATTTGCTTTGAAAGACAGTAGGGTCTGTACTGGATTTGTTATTATTACAAAGATCAAAAATAACTGTTGGAGTTTCCAAAGTCCACGGTGGAATTTGTGGTACTTTGTACTTGGCAATCAAATTTAGGTCGATTTCAGTGTCTCTTAATTTTGGTTTAATACGAAGACCAAATGGTCGAATGGCCTTCGGTTTTCGATCAAAAAGAGGTTCACAACTAGGATTAAAAACATTATCGAAAGTTGGGTTTGAAGGGTTAGACTTTAATTTAATGGCGTATTGAAGAGCTAATTTGTCTCGTCTATGAGACAGTGATGGTTCATTGGCTTCAACATATAGACTTTCGGCTGGGGATGTACGAAAGGCACCTAAGGCGAGTCGTAATCCTTGATTATGTATAGGGTCGAGCATCTGCAAGTACGACTTGCGAGTCGATCCATATACTATTGTGCCGTAGTCCAGCTTGGATCTGATAAGAGATCTGTAAAGTCGCAAGAGGACTTTTCGATCTGCTCCCCAATTAGTGTTTGCAACAACTTTAAGTAAGTTAAGAGCTTTAAGGCATTTGGCCTTCAAGTATTTAAGGTGTGGTATAAACGTTAATTTACGGTCGAAAATAAGACCAAGGATGAGGGTCTTCATGATGTTTACGAAGTTGACAAAAGTGCATACAATTAGTTTTAGATTTAGAAAATTTAAAACCATTTTCATCAGACCAGGTCTGAAGTTTATTGAGACATTGTTGTAATTGTCTCTCGATAGTATTCATGTTTTTTGCACGATAACATATAACAAAGTCGTCAACATATAGCGAACAATCCACACCTGGATTGATGTATTTTACTATACTGTTAATCTGTATATTAAAAAGTGTGACAGAGAGTATGCTGCCCAATAAAGCCTTAAAATCATCATACATCAGTGTAGAAAATCTACACATATAGGCCGAATCATGCCATAGTAATTAACGCTCAGCCCGGTGTGCAGTCGGAATTCCGTAACCGTTATAAAACCCGGATAACGTTTAAATATAAACGACAGTAGAAAGCTGCCATTATCGATTATTTTAGACCCTCAGCGATTGGCCAGTATAGTGTTCCAGTTTTATAGATAGAACACAGCTTGTACGGGACATTGCGCAGTGAAGCGATCGGTCAAATTTTCTGTCCTACAAAATCGGCGTTTGACTGTCACTTGTTTGAATAAAACGTACATGCACAGTGAGGCAGTCTAGGAAATATACAGGACATTTCCTATTGTTCGGTAAGACATGGAGAAGACCGAAAGGTGAATCGTGTTTCATTTGTTCTTCGTTTTTTTGACCTTAGCTTTAAATATAAATTTGATGTAAATAACAATTAGTGAAACCAAACACAATTTGCATTAAACTATGCAAATTATGTTCGCAAATGAAAGTATACAGAAAAGATATGCAAGTATTGTACGAAATCACATAACACATTCATAAACTTTCATAAACTTGCATTATGTAATATTTATAGCATGATTTTTCGAGTAAATGCGATTGATACTGCTTCTCGAGGGCCGTAGGCCCGAGAGTGCAGTATCAATCGCATACGAGAAAAATATGCTATAAATGTTTTGTACCAGAGCCATTATCCATCTACGCATGTGCAAGAAGTTTGAGGGCGTTGCAGTTTTCAGTAAAATTAACAGCTCCATCCAATCAAGAAATAGCATTATCACGCGACATGAGCATGACCCATGTTTTGACTATTGTAGCCAATCGCCTTTGTATATTATTGTGTCAAGGAGTGCTGTTTTGATAATGGTGTAGTCGTTTTGATTGACAGGTGTGTTGTAAATCAAAACTGCGCACGCGTAAAATTGAGTAGACCATGGTATAACTGCCGAATCTGTCATTTATAGCACGGCTAAAATATACCGGCATTTATAGCACGGTTTAGGCTCAGACCTCAGAAAATTATATCATAAGCAAGAACAAAGGAAAACCATTAGAGCTATGGTACAAATGAGATATATATCTATAAATGAAACATAAATCTAAATATATGTTTTCCTTTAAATGAAATTTGAAAGACTTGCGCAAGATTCAGTCCATCATGTCTCCCAAGCGTAATTCTTTACATTTTACAAACTAGTGGTCATGTTTGTGTAGATTTCAACATTTATCACATGGTACAAATGTATGATAAAACAAAAACAATTAATACAAAGCAAATGCACGATGCATGATGAATAATGTAACGTAGCACTCAGACAAGTTATAAGATCCTATCACAGTAAAAGCCACCTAAGCAGTCATGTACTTAATATGACAAATGACATCTACATCTAATAACCGTCCAAACATACATGCGTCACAATGTTGTAATTGTCCCTGTTTTCAATTCTAACATAAAATCAAATGTGTAACAAAATATGTAGTACTTTTATCATCATGTATACAATGTCTTTCTTTATAGTTATTATACTATAATATATACTACTACTGCTAATAATAATAATAATAATAATAATATCTCAACAACATTAAATTTGTGCCATACATTGTTTGTTTCAATCTATTTATGTTTGCGGTATACGACATACACAAAGTGAACTTACTATTTCGTCCAGTAACGTTACTACTAGATTATTATCGAATGATAATGTTTGCATAATGCAGCTAGATAAAATATTTAATCAGGCTATAACACCGGAACAAGAGACTATTGAATTTCATGTTTCAAAATCGTTTTAAATTACGTCTGAATGCACAACTTTTCTCCTATTTGTAGCCTAAGTGTAAGACAAATGAACTATATATTGCGATGTAAATATTAAACAATTAATTGGTGTGTTGACCCAGTTTCAAATAGGCACGCTTGCCTTTTACAACGTGACACAGTTAAATTATACGATTATAACGTTTTTTAATGTCAACTACCCTACAATGTACGAGTATGACACGAGTTTTATCACTGACCGTTCCAAGGCGTCAGCAAGTTTGTGTTTGTGATGTCACGTGCCTTCTTCCTTTGGAAATTGGAAATTCTTACTGTACCGTTTGTTTATAACTAGGTTTAGTGTTTGCCCTACTTTTTCCTCCAATCAGACGGTGAGGCACGCGCTTGTTTGGACACAAGGAGGCGAATTTAGTAGAAGCGCGAACGTGTTAGGAGGCGTGGTTTCGTAGAAGCGCGGGAAAAAAAGTAGGGCAAACACTCAGTCAGTTAGAGGCTAAGAAGTGAAATTTTAACAATTAAGAAACCCCGGTCATAGCCTCTAACTAATACTTAGGAGGCATGTGTTCTGTGAAAGCTTCATTTCCTGTTCTACCTTTATACCTTCTTTTCATGTTTGAGACAGATTTAATTCTAAGATTTGAGCATATGTTTTAATATTATTCATGCATTTTTAAGGAATATAATGTACCTATTTTATAGCTATAAACGAATTAATTGTTAACAACGTTTCACTATCATTAAGTCGGTATGATTTAACCTTTATGTTTAGGGTTAAAGAGTACGTCGCTGCCCCTGAGATCTTCCTACAGCACTGACTGTTAATATGATAGTGAAATTATATTTTATTTCATCGCTTTTAGCTGGCTGCGAAATGTATGACTTGATATAGCTATTACATATGTATGCATGCATTTAGTTTGGTTTGTGTATGTAAGTTATGAAAAATCCTTAAATTGCTATAAATAACAGATAGTGGGGAGCAGCATGCTCCAAAATAATAAAATAAATGTGTTAGATGTACTGATAGTGTTTTATTTTGCTAACAATTTGGTTGTTGACTTGTCTCTCAAATCGTTGCAAGTGAGCCTGAAACTGTTTCATTACCTTTATAATTTAGTTGAGAAAACAGACTCTGTTAGTGAAATAAGGGATTTATATGTGTGTTGTGTATAAATCGGGTTCTTACTTTTGAAGTACTCGTGTCTCTATAAGGTAATAAATTATAGCTATGTGAACTGTATATTACGTATTATGGAAAAGGCGAATATGTTTTTGTTTTGTTAAATAATTTGCTCTTTCGTTAATTTGAGACAAATGGCTGTTTCACTTGATATTTGCCACTTCTTTATTAGTCTGTGTGCCGGTTAAAATTGCGTAATTATACAAAGGTTTATATATATTTATCTGTTTTCACCGACGTATAGTACTTAAGAAAGAGTGCAGAAAAAAATATGAAGCAAAATCATAAAATCCTTGCAGGCCGCAAACCTTCGTACTCACAATGACTCACTAAAATACAAGATATCGCATGCAAAAGTTATTATAACGGCTATAGCTGAAACAATATTCAAATTGCTGATGCGGACAATGGTTGCCTACTGTTTAGAAATGTGCGTTGAAATGTGCTCTAAAACTATCAAATATAACGCTTGCTCTGTGTTTCATTCAGTACAAACATCTCAAAACTACAAACATCAATATTGTCCTATCTCTTTGTTCTTCTTTTTTTTCTATTTCTTTTATAGGGTTAAGAGAAGGTCCATTAAAAAAATGCTTTAAGACATTATAAGATTGACAGCAGTTTTTACAAAAATGAGTGAAAGAGTATGAGAGTATTTATGGAACACATGTATTGATTTTGTAAAATCTTGTATAACTCTCATATTAGCATATTATTATCCATGTTGTTATTAGCCAAATAAATGGGCCTTGTAGAAGGGCTGAAAAAAAAAAAATAAAAAAATAAATAAATATTGTCCTATTATTTTAAACAATATTGAGCTTAGCTTATGACAACTCTAGGATTAATTTATGTTTGTCAACTAGAAATTCTGGAGACGTTCTTGATAACATTTGCAATAAACGCCAAATTTCATCTATAAGAACGTATGACTTTTCCATACTATACACAACCTTACCACACAACCTTGTCAAAGACAAGCTTATTGCTCTCATTCAGAAAACCTTCGCTAGAGATAAAATCGGCCAGTAACAATATTAAACCGTTTTATACTAACAAAATTTCGTCTGGTATGGAATTACCGTTTATATACAAAGTGTTGCTTTCCACATGGGTATAAAATAGTCACAGCTTGCTGCAGATTTGTTTTGTATCGCTGTGCAAGAGATTTAATGTTGTCTCCGTGGCCGAGTGGTTAACGTCTCTGACTTGAAATCACTTGCCCCTCACCGCTGTAGGTTCGATCCCTCAGGGGCCTAGGAATCTTTATGTGAGGAAGCTATCCAGCTGGCTTGCGGAACGTCGGTGGTTCTACCCAGGTGCCCGCCCGTGCACGAAAATTGCCCGGAGGGGCACCTGGGGTCTTCCTCCACCAATGGAAGCTGGAAAGTCGCCTTATGACCTTAGATGTTGGTGCGACTATAAAATCCAATTCAATCAATTCAATCAATTCATCAAATACTCATGCATATATAACTGAAGCCTTTAATGACACCTCTCGTTTAATTATATCTAGTATCAAAAATAAACAACTCAACAAGGCTAATATTTCGGATACTTTCGCTTCATTTTTCGATTAATATAATATCTATATTAAGCAAAAAACAATAACTGTTACAGCAGAGATGATTTGATTTTGATACTGTTAATTATCCCCACTTAGATGAGGATGTTCTCAGAGCACATTTCTTGTGAGTCTATTTTGCTCAACCAATTCGCATTTCTGAAGCTTGTAATCGAGTTGAGGACTACTATTCATGATCTATGTATAACTAAAAGCTACCCCGTCAAGGCTACCTTTACCATACACTTCGAAAAACCTTTGCAAATTCTTATCAATAGTACATGTACATAGAGAATCTAATTCATGTTTAAGTAGACTTTCAGAAGATTGTAAAGCCATCATGCTGAGCAGTCTGTAATGCAAAGTTAAAGAAAAGGTTAGAGGTCCAACAGGAAGAGTTGCATTCGCAGAATACAGTCTCTCCAAAAAATAAGCCATACACCACTAACAAAGGAAGGTAGACGAATATTTTTATTGACACAAATATGGATGTCTAGGTAGCTGTTTAAGGCCGCGAAAAACACTGAAAATATATAACATGTAATATAGCTTCGAGTATAGCTATGCTTGACTGTATTAGGCCGATGCTGGGAACGTTCGAAGCGATCTATAACTGTGTGAAATAGTCATTAGACATAGCTTGATATACAAGGTTATTGGGCATGTATCAGTCATGAGATGTCCACTAGGACAGGGGGTAATGATTTGATTTATATTATAAATCCATAACAGACGCCCTGCCGTCGTTTGAACTCTGGAGTAAATATGTACTGAACTGTAACAAGCTGCGAGACAATGATTAAGTTATATTACAAATGCATTAGGGACGTTCTACAGTGTTTGAAGAAACTATCACACCATTTGTCACTTTGATTAGCTATATTTTAGCTACTAATGACCTAAGTATGCTTACGAAATTCGCAAAGCATTTACCGAGATCTTTTGAACAATGGGGAATTTGAAACACTATTTGCCCTACATCCAGTTTAATTATTCTGTTTACTCCCTTTTGCGCCACTGATAGTCAAATCAACATATCCTGGGGGAGCCTGTGACACCAAAGATATATAAGCATATGTTCACGAACCAAGTTAATTATACGGTGTCCTCCAAAAAGATGAGATTTGATACCTGAAACTAGTTTTGGCTAACCTGGGAAAGCTATCGCGAGCACAACTCTAAATATTGAAGTAATATGACATTATGCGTACGACACGTGTGCGCTTATTGGTTAAAATAGGAATATTAGTCTGCCAAGTCACTGAATACATTCTTTGTGACTTTCTAGGCTATTGTTTATTTTGTATTATTTTATAATATATACACGAGCATCTTTGTGTTTTAGTTATATTTCCTATTAATGCTGCCTTGTTGGTTAGAGAATAGTTCATGGCGGGGAGTTTTTATTTACACTCCCGTTTTGTTGGGATGACAGTAGGGTAAGTGCGAGGTTTGGTGCACAATAGAACCTGGTTTAAACCCCCAGCGGACTTTTTTTGCCACTGACCGTTCCAAGGCGGTAGCCCTATGGTCAACCCTTTTGTGTTTGTGGTGTCTTATTTGGCCTTTTCCTCACCTTTAAATGTGTTCTTTGTTTCTGTGAGTGTTTGTGGTTGACTGTTGTCCTTGAATGCTGCTTTTCCTGTTCGATATTTATATCTATATTTACAAGTCATGAAGGCTCATATGAAATAAATATAGTACTGACATATTTATGACTGACTTGACGGAGAACGGTTTATTGACGGAACGGACTATAAATATTGAATTAAGTGACGGGGTAAATTCATCGCATTTGCCATTACTATGCCAAACAATTTAGTACCCATGACAAATTTCTGTTGTCCGAGCTTAAAAGTCGATAAAGTCGATCAATTGAAATAATAGCTGTAAATAAAGTTAATCAAGACTATCCGGACGTTTAGTCTTTAGTTATAGTACAACTGTAATAGGCTGTGAGTGTTCGTAGCGATACATAATTGTTAGAGGCCGAAGCTGGGGGCGAGGCCGAAGCTGGGGGCATTCGAAGCGATATATATCTGTAATAAGATGATGCTAGGATCGTTCGTAGAGATATATAAGTGTGATAGGCTGATGCCGCGAGCGTTCGTAGCAATACATAACTGTAATAGACTGTAATAGACCGACGCTGGGGGGCATTCGAGGCGATGCATAACTGTAATAGGCCTATGCTGGGAGCATTCGTAGCGATATACAACTGTAATAGGCTGATGCTGTGAGCGTTCGATGCGATACATAACTGTAATAGGACGACGCTTAGGGCGTTCGTAGCGATACATAACAGTAATAAGCCGATGCTGGTGGCATTCGAGGCGATGCATAACTGTAATAGGCCGATGATGGAGTTGAAGGCGTACGTAGCAATACATAACTGTAATATGCCGATGCTAGGCACTATCGTAGCGATAATAAGCCAAGGCTTGGGAGTTCGTAGCGATACATAACGATAATATACCGATGCTGCTTTTTGTGTGCCTACGTAACGATGCAACTTTATAATAGGCCGATGTTATGGACGTTCTTTTGGAAATGTATCATGCGACGCACAATATCGACAGACATACTTAATAAACGATTTTGCATAGCAATTTCCCGAGCCCTAATCGTCTCCATCATTTTACATTATCGTATTCAGTTTCGTCATGGGGAATATAAAAAATAAACATACATGTTATTCAGGCCTTTAATGACACCTCTCGGTATCTGAATGACATATTAAACATTGACAGCCCTTTCTTTTCTACTATGGTTAATAATATATCCCTAAAGAATGTCAACATAACAAAGCTAATATTTCTTGATTCATATCTCACCATTGAAATGGTGAAATAATTAGCAAAATATATGACAAGAAAGATGATTTTAATTTTGATATTGTTATTTATCCCCATTTAGATGGGGATGTTCCACGATCGACTTCGTATGGGGTCTATGTGTCTCAACTTTTCGTTTACTCAAGTTCAGGACATTAATATTCGTAATGGTCTTGGTATAACTAAAAAGCTACTCCATCAGGGTTACCATTACCATAAACTTCGTTAAAACCTTTGCAAAATTTATTATCGTAACCCTGATCTTCTTTCCAAATATAAAAGTAATCTAAGAACTCTTCTGTGACAAGGACTATCACAACCTGACTTCTATGGTGACGTGATTTACAAACTTCGCTTCTGCCAAGTCATTGACTACATTCTTTGTGGCTTTCTAGGCTATTGTGCTTTTTTATTTATATAAACACGAGCATGTTTGTGTTTTACTTATATTGCCTCTTTATGCTACCTTGTTGGTTAGCGAATAGTTAATGGCGGGGTGTCTTTATTTACACTGTCCCGTAGTATTGGGTTGAAAATAGAGTAAGTGTGAGGTTTGGTAACTTGGTTTGAACCTCCAGCGGCCTTTTCTGCCACTGACCTTTCCAAGGTGGTAGCCCTGTTGTCAACCATTTTGTGTTTGTGGTGTCTTATTTGGCCTTTTATTCATCTTTAAATGTGTTCTTTGTTTCTGTGTGAGTTTGTGGCTGACTGTCGTCCTTGAATGCTGCTTTTCCTGTTCGATTTTTATATCCATACACAGGGAAACGGATTATATGTTTTGCCATGTAGTCGACGGTATCAATAATTATTGTTCTTCTTTCTGTAATCGGGTAAGTGTTCTCTTTTTCCTTTCACTCGATCATTAATCATACGTTACTTAACTATAACGTTTGAGAAGAGACACTCGATAAAAAAATACAAGAATTTAGAATGCACATGATACTTGTCAAATTACAAAATGTGTTATTTTAGGACACTTAGTTTCATTCATACAGAAACCAGCACTGTATTTAGCGCGTGCCTACACCGATATATCAGTTTTACTTTAACCACCCATCCCGTCACGGTATGCATTATTACTGTTTGACGATTTTAAAATAATACCTATTATAAATAAGTGCAAGAGTTCGTCTTTGAAGTGTTTATCTCCAACATTCGCAAAAAGCATGGTAAGTGTATAACAAGATGGACTAAGTGGATACAACTCACCAAGGGAGAATCAGGAATAAATAAATTTACAAATTTATTTACAACATGATGAATATATATACAAATCAGTATAAACAGATAATTGACAAAGTAGAAATATCAACGTTTTAAAAGCATGTTTAAATGAATTTCAGTTGACTGTCCTCCTTGAATGCTACTTTCCCTGTCCGATATGTTTATATTTCTTTCAATACAGGTAAGAATGAATCCCTATTCACTTAATTACACATTAAACTGTTCGGTTTTAATCAGACTGAATATCAGTATTTATGATATATGTATGCTATAATACAGCTATTTTATATCTCAAAGCTATATCTAGCTGAGTCCTTCCAGTTCAGTGTCCGGCACTAATACTTTTCTTCCGCGAATACAATACCACGTTATTTGCACGCCCCTCATTAGCGATTGCTATTCGTCCCGGTACCATACATACTTCCGGTGACATAAATATCTGCGTAACTATCTTCGTAACTAGGCCCTCTTGACTAGCGTCTTCGTGGCTACCGCCTGGTTTGTGAACAAAAGTTCCCGCGTCCTATGGCGATATTCCCAACCTACGACCCCGTAGACCACGCTCCCGATAATACGCTCTACCTGCGTTCCTAGCGTATACGACTACAAAATACATACTCAGTCTTACAATGCTATCACAACATGTATTCTATAATAGCTCTGAGGTATCACCATACCTAATAACTGATTGCAAAGCACTCTTTATTCAGAATGAATGAACCCAAATTTTAAACCTTCTTTGAATTAATGTTATGCTAAACTTTAACAGAACGCGTACTACCATTACAGATGTAATTTAACAACAATGAAATCTCAAATTTCCAACTTAATAATCTAGCCATGGAAATTATACCTATTTTTCAACGCAAACACAAAATGACACACTATAGGCTATAATGGTACAGCGACCGCAGATTGATTAGATAATAATAATGAAAATATAATAAACAACCTCATAAACAAAAATAATATTAAAAGTGATGCGCTTGGCAAACATCTATCAAAATTCGTAGTCAAATTCAGGGAAAATGATTCCCCGACAAACACAGTTAAAATCTCTAAGCACATATGCAGTAATTTTGTTACAAAGTGCTTTATAATTATATAAGTCGGATGTATATTTGGACTTCCTCTTAAACAGCAGTATGCTTTTGAAATGCAATTTGTCGTATTAAGCATATACATTAAGCCTATTTATGGTCTTTACATTTAAGGTCATTCACGTGTTTTCTTCTGTTCTCAAGAAGTTTATTCTACTTGTGCCGGCAACTATACCAATACTATTGACGTATAACCTTTAAGTAGAAAGTATCGCTTAGGGATAACAAGTATTGACGTACGTCTACGCTGGAAATGTGCTGTCAAACAACGCGTATCCTGCCACTGGAAATATAGAATCCATATATAGATGATTTTACACGAGTGCTTATTCATTATTATTGAATTTATTTTACTCGTTGGCAAATATGATAGAATCTGACGGCTTTAATACATTCAATTATAAATTCGAACTAATGTGAGATAATATTTATCACATACCTCAAACGTCGCATAATGTTACAAACCTTCACTGAGAAAGGATGCTTTATCGATGCGTCATTAACGTGATCCTAGTGCAAACTCCCAGCGGCTTTTTTGTCACCGGCTGCTCCAAGGCGGTATGTAACCCTAATTAATCCATGTATGCGCGTTGTGTTGCTACTTTGCTGCTTCTATTTATCCCTGCAGTTTGTTTTTTCTGAATTCGTGTTTTTTGTTTGACTATGTTCTGTGAAAGCTACGTGTCGTATTCGACATTATACCTACTTTTACACATCTAGTATCAAAAATATCGAATTGTCTTATGTAACATATTATACATATATATATATTTGAAACGAATACTTTAAAATGAAATTTCAAATTGTAAGAATTATACATTTTATAGAATATATTTACATGTAATATATAATTAGAAAAATGTGTAAAATGTATGCTGTCTCCAGTGGCAGCATACACTACGATCGTATCCATTACATAAACAGTTAAATAACAATAATGTCCACAATGTCAATAACTTGCATATACCAACCCTGTTGTATTTAGGCAACGCGATTTTATAAATTTCATTAATAATTCATAATGAGTTTACATTTCTAAATTTAGTTTTATAATGTCATGTGACATCATTACTAGTGCGTTCCGTTAAATACATCATTGATTGGAATGCTGTTTATTTTAATTATTCAAGCATATGAATACCGCTTAAGTCGGTGCCCGGGAGCGTGAGTGGAGTTGCATTTTATATTGCCTCTCACGAACAGACTGAATAAAACCGAGTCTGCTACTTTTCTCCTGTTTGTCTTTGTTGCTTCGTATGTGTAAACTTTAGATAACACTTATTTTTCTTTCAGAGTCGATGCTTAATTTCAAGCGACTGTACATTAAATTTGTCTTCAAATCATAAGTTTGAATTTTACCGCTCGAGTGAACAATATTTAAAGCAGCTACCAATTTAGAAATACCCAGCTAAACTGTAGGAATGTAAAATATGAACATGGTTGATAATACGCACACGTCTAGTGACATAGGATATTTATATATATTGTAACAACTGATTCAAATGATCAATTATCAGCAGAAGTCTATTATTGAACATAAATAGGATTTTAAGGTAAGAATTTATTATTATAGAAGGGTACACTATTTTATTTTGTTTCCAGTATCAGACATACACATGACAAAATGATTGCGCAAACTCACGAATTGAATAAAATGTTGTTTAACGCCTTATCAACAATTACAGGTTATATAGTGCCGCATCAGTTAAAGGGATATGGCATATAGGAATCCGGGAACCTGCCCTTCACCTACTAATGCAGATACGTCTATGATTGTTTAACGTGCTCGATTGCTAGACCCCTATAATTGAGACCACATTGTTTACGTCCCCATCCGGCGGATGTGTCTTGTCCGAGAACACACCGACAACACTCAGTGGCACCGATGAAGCTTCTGCCCCGTTCGCCTATTTCAAGTCCACTGACTTCACCACTTCAAAGGGCCACACAAAATGCTATCTGACAAGTGAAGAGTGAAGTAAAAGTAAGTCCTTTGAATATCAAGAGCATACATAATATATATGGAAGGTCAAGGACAATGATCATTTGGTCTTCAAATGCTTTGTAATGCCGTGTATTATATCCGTTTATCTCGACGTAGGAGGTTGTTCATTAATGCTTAATGTTTAATTCAGAATTGCTATACTTAACATGTACCCATTGTTGATCAAATAATTTTCCTATTTGGTCCAATATGTGTCTTGTAACTTGTAACTTGTATTGATCCTGTTTAACCTGAAATATAAAACCATTGGATCGGGTTATAGTATTTATTTTATACTGGTGAGTTTTATGTTGTGCCATTATGTGCCATATCTACTTGCTTACATAGAAACAAGTGTTTGATTATACAATTCTATGCCTGAGTCTGAAAAATTAAGGGACACATCTTGATCGTTCTTCATCTCCCACAGGCTTCTTTAGTAACGCGTAACCGAAACAAGATAATATAAACAATCTATTGCATTTAATTGATATAAACTCATTTCCAGAAAAAGCTCTCTCCGATAATTAAATATATCACGACGCACTTTGGTTGGACTGTTTTAGTAAAATAAACGTGATAGAGACAGCGTAGGCAAATTGAAATATCTCATTCTGAGAACGATATATTAATTAAATTGTCCTATGTTTGGTGGGTTGAAGCTCCTCTTGGTGTGGTGGAATCACAAGCGACGTAATTAGGTTTGGCAATTGTTTACCCTTTTATAATGAGTATATATGCCTGACATGGCAAATTCATGATGTAACGCTCTAGTTTAGTAACAGTTTAACTGTCAGTATTTATTGAAATTCACACTAGCGTTTGTTTAGTGCTGTTAGGCGGCAGTAAAACGTTGCCCCGACTACAAATCAGTAACGCAGCCGCGGCGAGGATCGAACCCACGACCTTTCGATCTGGACTTCGGCACTCTACCACTGGACCACGCACTCCACTCATCAGACATTTGAAGATGTTTATAGAAATGATTAGTTAAATAACTGTGTGCTAGTATTTGTATGTGTTATTACAATAGCTGGGTTGTGGCTAAACATGAATGACGAAAGATAATTCTTTGATTGAGTTTAGGTTTTGAGCTCGATGTTGTACGCAATGTTCTATAAAATAAGTGACTTGTGCTTGAAAACATTTTATTAAGAATTACAAGAGATATAAGTGATGTAACACTTTATTCTTTTTGGACACAAGGATCACTATGTGTTTAATATGAGAATGCTGTATATCTTTTTTATTTGATCATGATATTGTCAAGAGAAAATTCTAGGACTTTTGGTAGTATCAATGTTAGCCATATTGTATTTGAAGGTCAATCTGGTCAGAATGTAATACATCGTTAGCTAATTATGCAAAATGATTTTTTATAATGATTTATTGTAGGAATATATTTTTGTAGGAATTTGTTTTTATCACCGCATTATCGTCCATCCGTGCGTCCGAACCTCCGTCCGTACTTCTGTGCACTCTCTCCTCATACACTGTTAGTGGCTCGAACTTGAAAATTTAGTATACAGTTGAAAAATATGTGTTATTATGCAAGGCGGGTATTACAATTGTTGTATCTTACCCGGGAATGGGTCTTTGTGGGTCAAAGAAGTTCACATTTCGTTCTATTGATATTTCAATATTGAGTTATGCTCAACCCGGGGCTAGAAGGCGTGGACTATAGCTATCGTTTTCTACTATCCTTCATGAACAGTCTTGATCAAACTGCAATATTTATCATATTAGACGATTTTCCACTTTCTCCTTTCATATCCTTTTTACATAAAAGTATTTACATAAAAAGTAGAATTACTTTTACATACTTATGTAAGACGTTACATTTTGTATGTGTTACTTTTACCTCAAGCTAAATGCAAATGCAACGTTTTCATTCCGTGGGCCCCCTGGGTCATGCCCGTTGATCCGAGTGAGTGGACCTGATGGGGTAGTCGCAGTCAAAACTTTTTTTTCCAAATAGAGTCATGTTGCATATTACATTGACTGTCATTACAAGCGGAATGCACTGACGCAAACATAATGCAGGAGCGTCATCTTGGATGACGGACAAGGTCAAAATGATGTAGAACTAAGTCTATATATGATGTTTGTTTGAGTGATGTTACATGACACAAGTACTATGTGTCCTACTGATGCAAATTCAGGCCTCCATCCGGTTACATGCGGTTGGTATTTACCTAACACCTTAAGGACAGTTCACTCATTTAATCAGAAGACAAAATACCACTAATTAAATTATAAACGTATTAAATTACAATGTAGACGTTGCAGCGAATTTAAGATGTTACCATGTAACTTATTGTGGTGTCATAACCTGAAAATAGACATGACAAGCACTTGTCCAGATTTTAGCCAATCGTTCTAAGATACAACCAGGGTGTCTTATTCTGAAATAAAACATTTTCACTATGTATTCAGTTAATGGTATTGTAGTGCAATGCCGTTAAGTGTTATAATGACCAAATACTTTCAATAGTACACATAGAGACCCACTTCCACAACACGATAAGACTTAACACCTGCTACTACCAATACATTACTACGGCTTCAAAAAGGTGTCAGCCATGGGATAGCGTCTAGACAAACACGATAGGTAGATCCGCTTCAAACTGGTGTCACAAGTGGGATAGGCCTAAGCAAACACGAATGGGATAGAATCTAGACAAATACGAATGGTAGATCCGCTTCACACTGGTGTCAGAAGTGGAATAAGTTCTAGACTCACGACAGGTAGAGCCGCTAAAGAGTAGATATATTGCCAGAGGTCGATGTCACCAGTCAACTTTAATTGTACTTATATTGACCTTTTCTATAAAATGAACACATTTCCTGTTCTTTTGGACAATTCAAGTAACTGTATACTAGTTAATCTACTTCGTTTTTACGTTGTTTTGCTTTCTTTCCTTTTCTTCTTCTTTTTTATTATTATTATTATTATTATTATTATTAAAAATATTCTGCTTATTAATATCTTACATCAGACAGTTATATACTTTGTTGATTTTTAACTATACAGTATCATACCTTGCCTTTTATTCATCTTTATAGTTGTTGTTCGTTTTTCTGTGTGTTTGTGGTTGACTGTGTTTCTTGAATGCTACATTTCCCGGTTTAAGTTTTATATCTACTTTTCATGCTTGCTCACAAAAGATATATGTAGTAAAACACGAGTTTCGAGATAATTTGCTGACCAGTCTCCTTGGTGACTCAATGATGGTATGTCTTCACTTCAGTTTACTCATTACAATTTGTGTCTTTTTAATGATAATAAGTCACGTACTTATTTACATCCTGCTACAGGCTCTCATTCTGCCATTGATTTAACAATATGCTTTTGATGGATTTTTCGTGGAGTTTTGGAGACGACCTCTGTGGAAGTGACCACTTCCCTGTATTTCTTGAAAATATCGGCCTTCCACTTCTCGAAAAAACGCAACGATGGAAACTTCGCAGGGCTGATTGGACTACGTTTCAATCTCTTTGCGAGGAACAATTAAAACCTTCCGTTTTTGAGGATGTCGAAGACGCAACTACTCTGTTTACCAAAACTCTTCATGATATAGCTAATCAAACTATTCCAAAAACCTCGGCAAACCAAAACGCCCACATAAACCATGGTACGACGATGACTGCAAAAGGCTGTCAGTGATCGTAAAGCTGCATTAAATAATTTTAACTTGCGGCCAACTCAAACAAATTTAGATAACTTTAGAGTCATTCGTGCGAAAGCCCGTCGTACTATTAAGGATAGCAAGAGGAAAATCCTGGAGGTCTTACGTCTCTAGGCTGAATTCTCGCTCATCTCTTAAGAAGACATGGGACATGGTCCGGAAAATAAGTGGTAAAGGTAATTCTAGTTCTGCAAATCATCTTAAAACATATAATTGAGATATAACATATGTCATATGTAAGATATTACAAACACTTTGGCAGAAACTTTTTCAAAAAATTCTTCTTCTGAAAATTTCGTTGACAATTTTCAGAAGAAGAAATCATCTTAAAACAGATAATTGAGATATAACATATGTCAAAGATATTACAAACACTTTGGCAGAAACTTTTTCAAAAAATTCTTCTTCTGAAAATTGTCAACGAAATTTTCAGAAAAATAAGAAACTGAAAGAACAGAAAAAGCTGAACTTCAAGTCGATCAACTTGGAAAAATACAATAAACTATTCACTCTCAAAGAACTTCGAGAGTCCGTTAAAAAGGCTCATGATACATCAGCTGGTCCTGATGATATCCATTATCACGTACTAAAACATTTACCTGAAACCTGTCTCTCTACCATTCTTGATATATTTAATAAGGTTTGGGTGACGGGAAACTTTCCCGATTCTTGGCGGGAAGCAATTGTTATTCCAGTCCCCAAATCTGGAAAGGATCATACGGACCTAATAAATTATCGCCCAATCGCATTAACGAGTTGTATATGTAAAACCATGGAACGGATGATTAATGAGAGACTCGTTTGGTACCTGGAGTCCAACAAAGTGATAATAAAGTATCAAAGTGGATTCCAGCGCCAACGAGGCATAACAGACAATCTCATTCGATTTGAATCGTTTATTAGGGAAGCTTTCATAAAAAAGAACATCTAGTCGCTGTATTTTTTTGACTTGGAGAAAGCTTATGATACTGCATGGAAGTACGGTGTTATGAATGATCTTGGTCTTAGAGGCCGATTTCCCATTTTTATAGAGAAATTCTTAGATGATAGACAGTTTCGTGTCCGAATGGGTTCAACCCCCTCTGATATTCATGAACAGGAGATGGGTGTTCCACAGGGCAGCATACTATCTGTCACGCTTTTTAATATAAAGATTAACAGTACGGTAAAATGCATCAATCCAGGTGTGGATTGTTCTCTATATGTTGACGACTTTCTTATATGTTATCGTGCAAAAAACATGAATACTATTGAGAGACAATTACAACAATGTCTCAATAAACTTCAGACCTGGTCTAATGAAAATGGTTTTAAATATTCTGAATTTAAAACCAATTGTATGCACTTTTGTCAACAACGCTAACATCACGAAGACCCTCATCTAACACGGGCGGTTCACATTTACCAATAGTGGATGAGACACAATTCCTAGGTCTTATTTTTGATCGTAAATTAACGTTTATAACACACATTAAATACTTGAAGGCCAAATGCCTTAAAGCTCCTAACTTACTTGAAGTTGTTGCAAACACTAATTGGGGAGCAAATCGAAAAGTCCTCTTGCGACTTTATAGATCTCTTATCAGATCCAAGCTGGACTACGGCTCAATAGTATATGGATCAACTTGCAAGCCTTACTTGCAGATGCTCGATCCTATACATAATCAAGGATTACGACTCGCCTTAGGAACCTTTCCTACATCACCAGCCGAAAGTCTATATGTTGAAGCTAATGAACCATCACTGTCTCATAGACGGGACAAATTAGCCCTTCAGTATACCATTAAATTACAATCCAACCCTTCAAATCCAACTTTCGATACTGTTTGTAATCCTAATTATGTGCCTCTTTTTGATCGATAACTGAAGGCCATTCGGCCAGTTGGTCTTCGTATTAAACCAAAACTAAGAGACACTGAAATCGACCTAAATTTGATTGCCAAGTACAAAGTACCACAAATTGTTCACAAACACAGCATAAAGAGCCGCCTGCCTGACAAGTCTTTTCAGCTGAACTTAAGGCAATTGAACTTGCCTTAAATTATATTCAGGAATCTGATGATGACCATTTTGTAATATTTTCTGATTCCCTTTCATCTCTTCAAGCACTGGGTAATATGAAACAAGATAACCCAGTTGTGCTTCAACTTTTAGAAAAGTACAATTCTCTTATAATTGATAATGTTATTATTTTCTGCTGGCTTCCAAGCCATGTAGGAATACGTGGTAATGATAGAGCTGATAGTGCTGCTAAGGCAGCATTAAGTTTACATATATCTAATACCAAATTACCTTATACTGATTTTAAAAAATGTATTAACACATATATTCGTAACTCTTGGCAAGCCGCTTGGGATTTGTCAGTTAACAATAGACTCCATTCAATTAAACCGTTACTCGGAGAATGGCGTTCTTCTAGTAGACCCATTCGTCGAGAGGAAGTTGTCCTAGCCCGGTGCAGGATAGGGCATACACGTTATACTCATTCATATTTATTACAAGGTGAGCAATTACCAGAATGTATACCCTGCTTTGCACCGTTAACGGTCAAACACATATTGCTGGAATGTGTAGACTTTGATCCTATGCGTCAAAGGTACTACAATGTTTATACTATGAGATTTATTTACTGTAGATTTTAGTCTAGTTTTAGATTTCCTGAAGGACGTCAGACTATATAAATCATTATAATATGTTCTTGTATATATTTACTTCTTTATATACCCTTTTCCGGGCATTTGTTGATTTACATGAATAGTTTATATTACTACCATAATTACTTGTAATTAGTTTTGTCTTAAGTTTAGATATTTTATATTTACATTAATTTTTAATTAATCCTTCATTTCTTCATCATTCATCAGTTTTTGCGCACAGTATGACCTATTTATGTGTCGACCTGGCGTAAAACATCAATCATTCATTCAATCACTCTGATCGATCTCTTTTTAAAAAGTATCATGACAAGTAATTATGTTTTTCTAAGCACATTAGTT
This sequence comes from Cyrtodaria siliqua, assembly GCA_037043455.1. Classification (NCBI taxonomy): domain Eukaryota; kingdom Metazoa; phylum Mollusca; class Bivalvia; order Adapedonta; family Hiatellidae; genus Cyrtodaria; species Cyrtodaria siliqua. Next base: position 38,634 of record JAWPHD010009779.1, on the reverse strand, counting down.
ACAGACTAGCTTTAGCCCATTTTAGGAGTAAAAAATCCACCGAACGACATACATATATGAACAAGAAAAGCTATAACATATGTATTATACCATGGGGAGTACGGACACGGGCAGTGAAAGGATAATATTATTAGCATGACATATTAACAAGAATCTGAACAATCGATTATCAGTCAAGTGACACATTTCCAAAATTGGTGAGGTGACAAAATCTGTGTTTGCTGATTTCAGTACAATAAAAATAAAACAATGACGTTATGTAATAATTGTATTCAAAGCATTATAGTTTAATTGTCTTTTGTCTTTTGGTTTTGTATGATTTCAAAATGCCAGTTTGGATACAGTGATAAACATTTCGATATTTCATGATAAGGGGTAATAGCCGTTTCACTTTTATGGAAGCGCATATACATATTATGGAATGATTTTTTAACACTAGTATTATTGTGTAATGACCAATTGTATCATATGTATTTAATTTAAAGTTGTGTTTATCCCAGAACGAAGTTTGTACTGCTCAGTAACTCCGCCAGGACTCGAAGCTGGATCTCTTTTCTCGAAAGAAAAACATGCTTCCTTATACTATATAGATGTTCCCAACAACACAGAGCGTACAAAGAATTAATCAGCCAACTTAAATTTAGATTAAACATATTTTACTTCAAATAATGTATATTTACATAATCCATCTGGGCACTGATCTTAACTCTTAAAGCAGGTCCTTTAAATCTGCCAGATGAAGCTGCAGGTTATGCTTATAAATTAATTCCAACACTTCATTAAAAAGAATCTAATCATTTAACTTCTTATGATTCTGGCGTTTATCAAACAGAAAATCGTATCAGTGATCATTATAGTACATATGCTTTCATTAAAAGCGAATTGTGTATAAATATACCGTTTCAAAGAAGAGTCTGGAATTACAAACGTGCTGATTTTGAAAAGTTGAATAATTTAATGAGATCAACAGACTGGACTGTTTTTGCATACAGATTTTGTAGATATCGCTGCAAATAGTTTTATTAATAAACTCACTGATCTCATGAAGAAATGCATTCCAACTAGTTTCGTAACAATTCGTCCAAATGATAAGCTTTGGTATAATTCTGAAATTAGACTTGCATCTCGTAAACGCGATAGAAAAAAATCAATAGCTTTACGTACAGGCAATCAATCTGATTGGCGCTTATATAAAGACCTTCGAAATAAAGTTAATAATATGAAAAAGCATGCTAAAGAAATATTTTTCAATCAACTTGAATTTTCTCTAAGTGATATGAATTCTGCAAATCCTCGACAGTACTGGAAAATAATCAAAATGTTAATTAAAGAAAACGCTAACAGTTGTAACGTCATACTACCTTTAAAGAACAACGATGGTTTATATTCTGTATCTGACGAAGAAAGGGCAAATTTATTGAATGACTTTTTTACATCAATATCAACTGTTGACGACACCAATGCCACTCTACCACAATTTATACCAAAGACGATCAATATTATCAATGATATTAATATTACTGAAAATGAAATTTCTGATATCCTATCAACTTTAGTGATAAATAAAGCTAGTGGGCCAGATGAAATAAGTCATAGAGTCCTGAAAGAAACTTCAAAAACAATATGTCGCCCCCTGTGTATTATGTTTAATCGTTCAATTCAAGAAAATATCTTTCCACAATGCTGGAAATTAGCTAATGTTATGCCACTTTTTAAATCAGGTGATAAAGATTCACCTTCAAACTATAGACCAATATCGTTAATTAGCTGCGTTGGAAAAGTTATGGAACGCGTGATATTCAAACATATTTTTAATTTTTTGCTTACCAATAATTTAACATTTAAAAACCAGTCTGGTTTCTTACCTGGTCACTCAACAGTTTATCAACTAATTGATATTTATAATCAAATATGCAAAGCGATTGATGAAAACAAATTTACATGTATGGTATTTTTTGATATATCCAAAGCTTTCGATCGCATCTGGCACGCAGCTTTAATTTTTAAACTCCGACAACATGGCATTTCAGGCAACCTTCTTAATTGGATAAATAATTATATAACTGATCGTAAACAAAAAGTTTTCGTTGGTTCAACCTTTTCTGAAATAAAAACCCCAAATGCCGGCGTACCCCAAGGGTCTGTTCTAGGACCATTATTGTTTTTAATTTATATAAACGACATAGCTGATGCATTGCTTAGTACAACAAGGCTATTTGCTGATGACAGTTCTATTGCGGTATCTACATCCGATTTAGATTATATGGAAACTACAATTAATGATGACTTGTGTAAAATATCGAATTGGTCAAAGCAATGGCTAGTAAAATTTAATCCATCTAAAACTGAAGTTATCTTCTTTTCACTTGCAAACAGAAACCGTCCGTATTTGCTATTTGAAAATACACAACTTAACTTTGTTGACCATCATAAACATCTAGGAGTAACCCTTAGTCATGATGGGTCCTGGCATCAACATATTTCAAATATTGTAATATCTGCGTCTAAGGTATTAGGTTCAATGAAATTAATGAAATTTAGATTAAAACGTCAAACGCTTAATCAAATATATAAATCTTACCTTCGCCCTATTTTAGAATACGCGGCTATAGTATGGGATAGTTGTACAAATTATGAAAAAGATAACTTAGAAAAAATACAATATGAAGCCGCGCGAATAGTTACTGGCCTGACTCGTTCTGTCTCTATACAAAAATTGTTAATTGAAATTGGTTGGGTCTCTCTGGCCGACCGAAGACACATCCAAAAGTTGATATTGACCTTTAAGTTTACAAATGGAGATTTACCGAGTTACTTGAATGAAATATTCCCTGCAACTGTTTCGGAATCGAATCCTTACAACTTGAGAAACAGTTCCAACTTCGTTACTTTACCTAGAAGAACAGAACTGTTTTCGAGATCAGTCTTACCGTCATCTCTAAAAGTTTGGAATGAACTTGATATCAATATTCGCGAAGCACCATCCCTTTCGAGTTTTAAAACTAGGCTTAACAATTACTTTAAACAACCGATAGTACCCCAATACTACATACTGGGTGATAGATACCTTTCAGTTCTACATGCGCGTTTGCGAAACAACTGCAGCAATTTAAATGCTGATCTCTTTCTTAATCATTTGAGAGATAATCCCAATTGTATATGTGGTAATGGTTTTGAAGATGTTGAGCATTATTTGTTTAGATGTGTAAATTTCAGAAATGAAAGACGGCAATTATTTTTAGACACTCGTATATTTCATCCTTTAAGTACTCACAAACTTTTATACGGCATCGACCAACTAAAAGACGAGGAAAATCATATTCTATTTACTCAAGTGCAAAACTATATTAAAAACACTAAACGATTCCAAAATCCTTAATTTTGTATCAATATAACGTTTTATTTTGTCTGTATCTACTGTCGCTATGTTTCTATCAGCCTGAACGGGGATATTGTGGTGTTATTTCGGTGGAGATTGCGTGGGGGTAGAATGGCACGGCAGAGTTTACATTTTTGGATTATTTTTTTTTATTATTATTTTATTATATTATTTTTTTAATATCAAATTTATATTTAAATATATTGTTACAATTTCAAACCGATAATCATATACAGTTTTTCAGCCACAATGGAGAGAACTGTAACTAATGTTGTAATAACTTGTAGTTCAATCCATTTGCATATGTTTCTATGAATATTGTGATGTTGAATTGATGTATTGTAACATATCTGCAATAAAATATTATTAAACTAAACATTAAAAAGAAAGCCAGTGAAAACAAGCAAATTCAGCGAAGTACATGTCCCCTATATGTATAACCACCTGTCTTAAATCAATGGATACTCCTCAATCCTGCCAAATTTATAAGACAACTAGTCCTTAACGGAAAGTAAGCTTATTGAGAAATTATTATTTTTTATTTAAATTAACAGCAATCTTGAACTTTGACCAACCGACCTGAATAACAATCCGGTGTTTCCTTATAATGAGTTACACATATTGATGAAGTTTTGTTAAACTACATTAAGATAATGTAATGTCAACAGTTACCTTGACATTTGCATAAAGTAACTCTTTGCATAAATGACCCGAATAACAATCGCATTCTTAGTTCTCCATGAGATGCACTTTGTGGTGATTTTTTTGATAATTCCCACAAGGGAGACTAAAGTTACTGAGCGATAAGAGGTGTAGCTTCATGGTGAAGTCTTGTTAAAATCACGCAATGGGAACTAATTTTACTGACCGAAAACCATTTTTTATTTTATTTATATTGACAGTGACCTTGAGGCTTGACATTTTGACAAAACAACCTAAATAACAATCCCAAGCTTTCTTTCCACGAGCCACATCTTGTGGTGAAGTTTCCTAAAAATCATGTAAGGGAAAATCAATTTACATAGTAGTAACCAATTTTACATGTACTAACAGTGACCTTGCTCTAAAATCAAATTACCTAAATAACAATCCTGAGCTTCATTTAACTGAGCTGCAGTTTGTGGTGAAGTTTCGTTATTGTTTTTTATGGCAAGGTGAATTTATATAGCAGAAATTTGTAGTAACAGTGATCTTAACCTTCTGACAAATGACTTGATTGTAAAGCCGTTTTGTTAAATCCGTCAAGGGAAACTAAAGATATTGAGTGAAAACCAATTTCCTATAGCAAAAATGACCCTTGACTTAAAATCAAACTACCTAAATAACAACTGTGAGCTTTTTTCCATGAGACGCACTTATGGTGAAGTTTTATTTGTATTTTTAGTAACAGTGACCTTGACCTCTCGATAAACTGCAGAACACGCCAATGCTTAATTCCAATGAGGTGAAGTTTTTGTTAAATCCGTCAAGGAAAACTAATGTTATTGAATGGAAACCAAAATCCTATTTATAGTAACAGTGACCTTAACCTTTTACCAAATGACCTGAATAACAATCCCGAAATTTCTTTCCAAGAGACCTTGTGGTGACTTTTCGTCTTTATTAAAGGCAGACAATTTTGACAAGCCACAAAGAGCAACAGATTGCTGTTGTTCGGATTAAACATTATGATCTACAATTGGTCAGTAAAGCCTTTATCGGATTACTTTATTACAATTTTTCATGATTGAGTTTTCTCGGTTGATACAATACAGCTCACGCAAAACCCATAATTTATTATTTCATTTCGAGCAAGTGAAATCGCGTACTTATGTAGAGTTTGAACAATGACTTAAGCGAAGAAACTTTGCGTAGAAACTCAAAATATGGCCATGTTGAAATTACAGAAGTATTGGTGCATCTATTTCTATGTTTAGGTCATTTTTATCCATAAACATTCAGTGAGTTAAGAGAAAAATGGTAATTTTTTTATTTTTTGATGTTGGAAACTCCTAAATACAATATTCCTCGTCATTTTCTTGAGCCACAATACATTTTTTCGCCTTTACGGTGATCGCACATATCCATTCAAGTGGAAATGCAGCATATATTTAATATTATTCTAATTAATTGTTTTTTGTACAATTTGAACTGAGTGTTACGGTGCCCCAAAACATGAAAGGTTACATAGCGCCTAACAGGAATGAACATGCAATGCTCATTCTCTATAATTTTATACATCAAAATAATTTTTTTATGGAAAATGAGCCTAGAACAGTATAACCTAATAACCGTAGAGTTGCTGTGAATTCTATATTATACACTTCATTTACAATGAAGCATCGTTTCCATACGCGGTGTCATGAAAAAGACCTTGAATGAGTATGATAAAAAATATGACGTGGGGGTTTGGAGGGATATGGCTTAAGTACAATTTGCAGTGGTTGTATTCTACCCCAGCAACCACACAGGGTGATAAGTTTTCTAGTCTGTATTTTTATATAAATATATCAATGATATCTATTGTTAGAAATAATGAAAAACTAAAAATGTGGCCATGGGACACGGATGCCCCCACTGAAAACAATGTGTAAATCGTAAATTATGATGAAAAAGGGGCCATAACTCCGGTAGTACTGCGTCGATTTTGACGCCGAATTGGTATGCACACTTTGATATTGTAGGTAAGCTTCCTGTAAAGTTTGAAAATAAATGTAGGAACATTTTGGGAATAGATGGACACAAGATATTTTAACGTAAGAAATGATGGAAAATGAGCCTAGAACAGTATAACCTAATAACCGTAGAGTTGCTGTGAATTCTATATTATACACTTCATTTATAATGAAGCAACGTTTCCATACGCGGTGTCATGAAAAAGACCTTGAATGAGTATGATAAAAAATATGACGTGGGGGTTTGGAGGGCTACCAGTTTTATTATATAACTCTATGTAAACAAGATGCTGCTGGCGGCCATGTTTCATATCGAATCAAAATAATATTCGACAAGAATCAAAGTCATAACATGCTGATCATTTCAGAAAAATCCAATATCAATATCACTTACAGTTTTCAGGAAGTAGTCGCTAAATTTGTGTTGTTTTTTTTAATCTATTTCTATTCGTGGTGGCCATCTTGAATTGAACTTCAAGCCGACCTAAAATGTTGCTAGGATCAACTAGACGTCAAGAGCAACAGTCCTGTGAAGGTTCATAAAAATCGGTCCAGCAGTTTCAGAGCAGTAGTCGCTACAAGTTTTTACTATAGAACTCTATGTAAATAAAGATGGCCGCTGGGCGCCATGTCGACAACGACCAACATCGTCATGTTGATCATTTTCGAAATCAGCAAATTCAATTGAAAACCAGTCTGTTCTGAAACCGAGAGTTGTTTCCGGCGATGTGTAAACAAAATAAATCGACTTTTAAATTAGTTTTTAAGTTGTCGTTAATTTTTGGGTCTGATTTCGTTCCGATTCATTTTGGCATTTTCGTCTGATTTTTAACATGCCCGCTTGCAAAATGTACGTGCTCGACATGATTTTTACTGACTGCGGACTTCCGGCTAATTTCGAAGAATGTAGCAAACTCATATATTATTTTCTTTGTCTTACAATAGCGAATAATACACTCGCTCTTTTTTAAAACATAAATATTTATACTAACTATGTCGGCCATTTTAAAGATTATGTAGTCAGTCACATGAGTATTGATTGTAAACACTTTCTCTAAAAGTTACCTATTATTCATGTCTGATACAAACATTTCGAAACTGCATCGGTTCAGAGATAATCAGCGTATTACATAATGTATTTCGTCAGCAAGTTTCATTCCAAGGTGCTTTGAATAATGATTTAATTGGATTTCTTCCAGGTTATATCGGAAATGTGTCCTGTTTCTAAGACCAAGACAAAAAATAATACATTCGCAACATCTCGTAAACTGCTCCTCTGCATTAACTCAAATGTATATCGAATGTCACCATATTGGTTATATCTTGCTTACAAGTGTGACCCTTATTCCAAAATTATGTTTCTGCTATTTTCGGCAGTCTGATCATAGTGATGTACTCGAGATACTGAGATTGAACTACTTATGTCATAATGCAGAACACAATGACGTCAGTAGTTCAATCGCAATATCTCAATTGCATCCGACTGCCGAAAATGATTGATAGGTAATTCTGGAATGTTGACCGGATATCCAGACAAGATCAGACAAATGATGAGTATATTTAAATTGCACTTTCGTGACATTGACTTCGATATCTCGGCGGGTTGACAAGATATCGTAGGAAGAGTGGTCTTGTCAGATAGGAAATACATTTCTGCACACGTCAGTGTACAAGGTGTATGTATTTGATACATTTGTAAACATTTACTTCACCTCAGAAAAATTATCACTAAAATGTCCTCTTACAGTCCTTCAAAAATAATTATAATAACAGTTCTATAAAGATATAGATCTACATGTATATCCGTGATAAAGGTAATACTCAAAAGATGCAATTTCCTGTGCCACACCTCCTCCAAACCTGAAATTAATGATTTATCTCAAATATTTTTCAGTTAATGTAATGGATGTAAGACTGTTTTGTTTTATGACATTCATTTGTTGTTCAATAAACGGTTTAACTTTCTCATATTCAAAATTTCATACATTTGCCTCCGTGTCGGAAGTAGATATGGTTAAATGTTGACTGGTTCCAAGTTTCGCGTTCGCTAGTAAATACTAAATTGACACAAACTTTCGAGTATTATTTAGGAATAGGCTGACATGTTGATAACTTTTGCCTTCGATTTCATGGTGGTCCGATCAATGGGAAGTTTAATAGCGTAATAAAGATCTACCAGCCTTCCTTCTAGGAAACTTTTGGGACCCACACTTGCTCAAATACCAAATAAATTACTGAGGACGCAGTTGCGTGAGACTCTCAGTGTATATCTATTAGTTCTTGAGCTGGCTGTAGACCCCCTCCCCCCAGGGGGAATTTTGTAGGGTATAATTTTCATTACCAAAACAACTTATATTTAGTGCAAATAGGTTGCTGTAAAAACTGGAGTTCGTCTGTAAGTAAGGGTTTCTATATATCAAAATGTTAATTAGACTGTGTATAATATGCATATGTATACTAGCCGAAATTTAGGTGTAACAAAATAAAAAGAAATCAAACATGGCGTACAAGATGGTCCCGTTGTGTCACAAGATATGTCGGCCGAGTGTCTCTCAACGCTATTTCTCTATAACTATACTGTATATAGCTCTAAGTGCCATGTTCGAGGCCCGAACTCAGGTAGGCCTCCCCCTGATATGGTCTAGTGACCGCGTGCCACGCGTAGCGGGGACCTTTGCCGAGGTTGGCCACCGTTCCCGTTGAGTCACAACACCTGTGGGTCGGCACAGTGGCCGTTGGCTGTGGGTCGCTCAAGGCTATTTCTAACTATATAACTATACTGTGTATAGCTCTAGGTGCCATGTTCGAGACCCGAACTCGGGAAACCTTCCCCTGATATGACCTAGGGACTGAGTGACACGCGTAGCGAGGACCGTTGCCGACGGCTGACCACCATTCCCGTTGTGTCACAAAACCTGTGGGTTGGCCCAGCAGCCGTCGCCTGCGGGTTGCTCAAAGCTATTTACTATATAGCTCTAGGTGGCATGTTCGAGACCCGAACTCAGGTAGCTTTCCCCCTATTACGACCTAGGGACGGAGTGCCACGCGTAGTGAGGACCATTGCCGACGGCTGGCTACCGTCCCGTTGTGACACAAAATATGTGGGTCGGCCGAGCGGCTATTGGCCGAGCGGCTATTGGCCGAAGATTGTTCAACACTATTTCCCTCTATATAACTGTATATAGCTCTATGTGCCATGTTTAAGGCTCGAACTCGGCTAGCCCTCACCCAGATAAGGCTTAGGGGCCGATTACTACGCATAGCGGGGACCTTTGTCAACGGCTGGCCATCGATCCCGTTGTGTCACAAAATATGTGGATCGGTCAGCGGCCATCGGCCGAGGGTCACTCAACGCTATTTCTCTCTATACATATATAACTATAATGTATAAAGCTCTAGGTGAGTTACGAGGTTCGAGTCCCGAACTCGGGTAGCCTCCCCCCTGATACAGCCTAGCGATTGAATGCCACGCATTGCCGGGACCTTTGCCGACGGCTGCCCACTAGTCCCATTGTGTCACCCAATCTGTAAGTCGGATCAGCGGCCGTCGGCCGAAAGTCGTTCAACGCTATATCCTTCTATATAACTGTATATAGCTCTATGTGCCATGTTCGAGACTCGAACTCGGGTAGCCTTTCCACTAATATGGACTAGCGACCGAGTGCCACATGTACTGGGGACCTTTGCCGACGGCTTGCCACCGGTCCAGTTGTGTTGCAAAATCTGAGGGTCGGCCCAGTGGCCGTACGCAGAGGGTCGGTCAACGCTATTTCTCTATTTATAACTTATACCTTTTATATCTCTATGTACCATTCTCGAAATGCCGGTAACGTGGTAAAGTAAAAGTCGCCAGTTGGTACACGCACATGTTCCAAAATGCTCTACACATAATGGGCTTTCAGAAAAATAGGGTGTACAAAACTCCCCCTGGGGTGAGGGTTACTCCTACTAGCTTACAGTCTACTTTTCTATTGTACCGGTATTATATATCTTTCTAGATTTTAACCCAATACTCCCAATGGATTGCAGACATAAGTGATTTTAGTCCTTTTATCCGACATATTTCAGCAGATATGTTATATATGATGCAAGGAAACACTTGAATATGTATGCTGTGCAACATTATGTTACTTTAATTAGAAAAGTTTATGTTAAAACTATTTTCAAAAATAATTCCAGATTCCGTCGATTTCTTACGAAAATACACATTTTCGCCTAAAAATTAAGGCATTTTCAAGCACCATACGGTTAGGGACTTTTTTCTACTTAAATATTGGACCTTTGTCTATCCAAAAATATTACAATGTGTCCTTATTCAATTGTATTAAATTTGTTTCTAAATTTTAACCCCATACCCCCAATGGATTACAAAAATCAGTGGACCCTATGATGGCGTCTATCTAAATCCCAAATGGACGATGACGTTTGATGTTTGTCTGCAGTCTTATTTTGTCGTGCCCTCAGTGGTTTATTCTCTTGTTGCTCTGGCTTCTTCCAAGTCACTGAGTACCTACTTTGTGGCTTTATATGCAATTGTTGTTGTTTTTATGTATATATACACGAGCATCTATGTGTTTTACTTATATTGCCTAGTAATGCTGCCTTGTTGGTTAGAGAATAGTTCATGGCGGGGATTTCTTTATTTACACTGTCCCGTTTTATTGGGTTGACAGTAGGGTAAGTGTGAGGCTTGGTGCAGCCTAGAACCTGGTTTAAACCCCCAACGGCCTTTTTTGTCACTTACCGTTCCAAGGCGGTAGGCTTATTTTAAACACTTTTGTGTTTGTGATGTCTTATTTGGCCTTTTATTCATCTTTAAATTCGTTGTCGTCCTTGAATGCTGCTTTCCTGTTCGATTTTTATATCTATATTACACTGTCTGTGACCAGCTTGTTTCTACTTCTGAAAGTGTGGTAATAAAACATGGTTTTAGAAGTCAGATCAAGACTAGGTTATTTGGAATTATTTGGAGTGTATGTAACTGATAGGCAGGGTGCGATCAATCTATGACTTTCAATAACTACTTCAACACAGTTGTCCAACACAGTGTACCAACTGTTCTGTTGCCGGTACTCAGAGCTTATCACAGCAATGGGGAACTCGCTGGATGTGAGGAAATATATGATAACACATATATGCTTGTAGACCAGTTTTTAATGTCAAGACTCTTATCAATAACATAAGTATAGTTCAATATATTCAAACGTTATGACATACATCTTATTTTATGATTAGAACAATACATACATACACATGCACCGCCCCCCCCCCCCCCCTACTAAAAATTCAGGATCATACATGTATGTCCATGTTACTGTTGATAAAATGTCAAACAATTTCGATGCACGCCATCAGTATAAAAATGTTTTCGCTCGCTCGACGCATAATGGCTAATGAGTGGCTTAATTAACACATTGTTAAATCCTTTTATTTGAAAACGGACTTTTTTACCCTATCAATGCACTACCGCAACCGTTTTATGAGGCTAGAAACGGACCCGAAAATTCACCAAAAGCTTACGCCCCACCCCCCCCCCTATCAAACAATTTCGATGCACGCCCTCAGTATAAAAAAATGTTCTCGCTCGCTTCGCTCGCTCGACGCATAAGGTCTAATGAGTGGTTTAATTAACACATTGTTAAATCCTTTTATTTGAAAACGGAAATTTTTACCCTATCAATGCACTACCGCAATCGTTTTATGGGGCTAGAAACGGACCCGAAAATTCACCAAAATCTTACGCCCCCCATCAAACAATTTCGATGCACGCCCTCAGTATAAAAATGTTCTCGATAGTTTCGCTCGCTCGACGCATAATGGCTAATGAGTGATTTAATTAACACATTGTTAAGTCCTTTTTTTTGAAAACGGACTTTTTTACCCTATCAATGCACTACCCCAACCGTTTTATGGGGCTAGAAACGGACCCGAATATTGACCAAAATCTTACGCCCCCACCCCCTAAGCTGAAATCATGGATCCGTCCCTGCATAATGATAGTTATTTTTCCCCTACTCCCCTAAGCTGAAATCATGGATCCGCCCCTGCATAGTGATAGTTATTTTTAATTTACAGTTTATGGGTTAAAGCTAGAGACGCTATATTTAAACTAGAACTAATTCGTGAATATGAACGAGGCACAGGTGACGTGGTTTCTTTTTCGACGAGCAGCCCAAATGTCGGTATATAAGCCAGAATCGATACATAAATATATCAAATTGTATCTAGCCTTCGTACGGGTAACATCGATCTATATACGGCTTCCGATAATATTTAAAACAATAACTGCCCGGAACGATATTTGAACATGTAACGTTTTGCTTTAAGTTGTTCTTGTTCATGTAGATATAACCAGTAGGCCACGAATATTCGTTGGTACGCTGTAGCACCTTTAACACTAAATACGTATTACGCAATTAGTGCAGACACGAACACAAACTTATCAACCGAATAATTAAAAGATCAAGATAACGTTTTTTGAGACGGAATCTTATTTTTTTCAATTTGATAAAATATAGTATTACATCACGCAAGGTTAATTTACATGTGCGACGTGATGTATTATACACTGATACATCTGAAGAGTATTCAAAACTGTTGTGTTATTTTGCATTATTATAACGTACTAAATATACCATATTTTCAAAAAGCCACTGTAGTTCAATGGACAGAACGGCATTCTTTAATGACTGTAAACTAGAAACATCGTGTGTTTAAGTATCTTCTGCGAATAAGAATACCACCTGTACGATGTGCACTACTTGATGACTGTAAAATAAATTATGTTCTGCATTAAATTTGATCGTTTAAACACCCTATATCGCCATAATTTGGTGAACATGAAGTTACAAGACACACCTACAAAGAAGAAAGTGATTTAAATACAGGGTATGTAGTTTAATGATACTAAATATGTGCTTCCCCTAAACGTGAATACTGATTTCTAAATTTGGAGCCTAATAATTCCATTCACACTTGAACAGTCCCAAATAATAAATAAGTATCGATATATAAAAAGAAGCTAATCATATAAGGCAAAAATGGTACGAATATGTGTAGTCAAAGTTTGAATATTTTCTCCATTTGGACAGTAGCCATTAATACGATGATTTGGGCCTTATGTTTATTATCGCTTTAAATGCTAACACCTAACAATGCTCCGTCAAATTAGACATGTTTATACGACTCCGCACGCTTGGTGTTTGCCATAAATCGTTTCATTAGCGCTGTTGCTATCAGTATTTTGGGAGCCGCTGTATAAACACAATTATTGGAGTGCTATTTCCGCGTTGTAAACAGATGTCAGAGCTGAATTTCTTACTGAAATAAAGTCAGCTTTATCTTCATATCAATCAGTGGATAATGCCCTATCAGACATTTAATAAACAACGCTTTAAGCAACCATACACGGTTGCTGAAAGAAAACACTTTTAATATGTGTTTCAGAGTACACTGAATTACAGACCAAACGGGAACTTAAAATAGCCTGCTTAACATGATGTATTTAATAGTAAATATAGCAAAGTCGGTCTGTATATAATAGTGTTTTGTTTGATACACCGTAGACAACCCTCTTTTATGAGCAGGTAGATCTGCTGCCATATTCGAAATATAATGCTAGTTAAACATTAAAAGCCTGCATAAAGTATTTCGTTTATTTTAAAACCGCAAAACGCCATTACGTGGTTCGAGTATTAACATTCATACCCCATCCAACCCCGTCTCCAAGAATCGAAAACGGGGTTGACTCGGGTATGAAATAAAATCTTAATTTTGGCAAAAACAGTATGCATATATATTTTAAAAAAATCATTTAATAGGTAATTTTATACAGGTTTTGGCATTTTTTCAGTAATTTTTTTTTTAAACCTTTTTTTTTGTCGAAATATCTGTTATAAAATCCTGCTAATATAAGCTTTCCCCTCGCTTAATGGAATTAAGTCGGGACCGCATAATACGCAAATAATGGTGTCAGTGTTACCGTCATATTAATTGAAATATTCATGAAACGTGTTTCAACTAATAGCAAAGTTATCCCAATCAAATGTTAGCAAATAAAAACAGTACCGAGGTCCCTAAGGTGAAATTACAAAACGCATATAAGAGTTCGTTTCCATTTGCAGTTAAATATACGTCCATTTATTGCTCTTGTCAAACACCGAACGTTTCATGGACGTCTATACTAAAAGTGACATTGGATTATTTGGATATTTGAACTATTGTGAATAATATATAATTAAAAAAGCATCTAACATTTTCTTTTAAATTTATACTGAACACTAAAGTACATACCGCAAAACCTGAACAAATATCAACAACACTTGTACCCTGAAGTAAATACTGAACCGAATACTGAATAACGATCAACCCAAATTGCTGTATTTATACTGTCACAGAACGTCATAGAACATCATAAAAACTTTAAAGATGAATGGCCACCTTTTTTATAGTATTACCAATTATCACATTTAACTCTTGAACATCATATGAACATTTCTTGATAGTACCGGAGAGAAAGATATATGTAAAACCGCTACTAAGGTGTATGTAAAAATAAGCATTATTTGCATTACTTTTACTACTGCGTGACTGCACGGGGAAATGAGATAAATCTGAATTGTATAGCTGCAGAACTATTGCCAGAACATTGATAAATACATTTACCTAGATTAATTTAAAGTTTTCTACGTCATCAAATAAAACTTTATTCTCGTTTTTCACAGGGAAGTTTAAAATAAGCATGCTATTTAATTAAACCTGCACAACATAAGCACAATAATAAAAGTCATATGACACTTATCGTAAATATCGTTATCTTATTTACCTCATCCAGAAATGTCTATATGTTACTAATTTTAAATGAATGGCCTTGGATGACACAATAACATGTCAACATTATTCTTATACACACAGGTAACATGATTATATGGGAGTGTAGTTATAATTATTGTAATACTTTTCACGGAAATATCTCTAAACATATTTTCTTTTATTGTTTTTATTTTCATGGGCATTTCTTATTATTCCTGGCTCCTTGAATACGTAGAATTTATCTATGCTATGCGCTCTTCCCTTCGATAAAAGCAGTATCACGTTTAATTCTATAACATTCTACTACATTCTCAACCAGTTGGATCGAAATATGTTTAACAATTCTGTTTTCAAGAGTGTTTATTTGTCCACGATGCTGTAGTAAGGTTAAACCTATAAACATATGAAGCTAGCTTTCGAGAGATCTTTTCTCGACATATGGCGAAAATCCTCATCGCCTGGGGTTAAATTGTTGTAATTAGTACAAGTATTTATTTTCCTCTAAAGGAAACTAGAAACTGATCTATTGTGAATTAACTTAGATATAGACGTCTGGGCCCTGACTTATTAAACAGCTTACGATACGTCTCATATTTTAAAATCGTTCACCCTTTTTACCTAAGCTTTCAATGTAGACAAATATGTGTGTACGTAGTGCAGGAATATCACATGTATCAGAAAATTAAATGAAATCGCGGTTATTATGAAAAGTGTAATTAAAGTGAAACATTTAAGAAATTTATTTACGATCAAAATGGTCGTAATTTGCTTCATAAAACGGGGCCCAGATGTATTTCTACTAGATAATGTGTATAAATATCATCAACGAAAGTACAGGAAAGTGCATTTACTCGAATCGGTTCAACTACCATACAAAATATGTATATTTTTATTCATGTTAAGGTATCCCGGGAAGCAATTTTCTACGACAGCTTCTCGTTTTGCAAGCTATAATTCGACATTTGTATAGTCGCAAATAACCAATTATTTTCAAATCGAAAATCAATTCAAATTTTAAAATCGGATATGACAAGGTATTTCGGTCCTTTTCTATTTACTGTAACATATCCAGTTAGAATTGGTTCGGACTGTTTAAATCCTAAATTAACATGTATAGAATCAAGTACAGTTGATTATTTTTTATCCACATCATACCTGTTTCAAAATGTTATTGATCTTCAAATTGACGAGTTTAATAGACATTGTACAATCAGACAAAAAGAAGTTATTCTGTTGTTTTATAGACTTTAAACAAGCATTTGACTCTGTTTTGAGAATTGGTCTTTGGCAGAAATTAGGAAATGAGAATATAAATGGAAAATGCTTTAAAGTTATACATAACTTGTATAATAGTATAAAATCAAAAGTTGTAACGAATGAGGGGAATTCTCCCTATTTTAACTGTCATTTCGGCGTAAGACACGGTGAAAATCTTTCCGCATTTTTATTTAGTTTATTTTTGAATGACCTTGAAGTCTATAATAACTGTAGAGGGGTAGATGGCATTAATAGAGACATTGTAATAGATGAAACCCACATATTTTTAAAATTGTTTATACTTTTATATGCAGACGATACTGTGATTTTTAGTGATAACGAACACGGACTTCAAACTGCTGCCCTTGATATATTTAAAGATTATTGCGACACGTGGAAGCTTAATATTAATGTAAACAAAACAAAAATACTGATTTTCAGAAAGGGGCGAAGATTACGAAATACAGTATATAAAATAGGAAACGAAAACGTAGAAATTGCTGATGAATATAAATATTTAGGTATATACTTTTCTAGAAGTGGTTCCTTTAATAATGCAAAAAAGTATATTTCAGAACAAGCTAATAAAGCCATGTTCTCTTTGCTGAGAAAGATTAAATCATTATCACTTCCGTATGATATACAAATTGACCTTTTTGAAAAAACTATAAAACCTATACTTTAGTACGCTAGTGAAGTGTGGGGTACTGGAAAAATAGATATATTAGAAAGAGTACAGCTAAAATTGTACAGGTATATCTTTAATATGAAAAAGGCTACTCCATCATACATGATTTATGGAGAACTTGGCATTACCCCGTTATATATTGATATTAATAAGAGGACAGTTGCCTACTGGACAAGATTAATAGAAAATATCAGTAGTGACAGTACAACGAAACTCTCTTCAAAATTATATATTTTGATAAGAGAACTACATTATTCGGATCTCGTCAAGTATACCTGGATAGAAAATATTAAACACATTTTATGCACGTCTGGCTTTTCCGGAATTTGGTACAGCCAGGACTTTTTAAATGGAAAGTGGTTCGTTAAATCGTTCAGCCAAAAACTTAAAGATATCTTCATCCAAAATTGGCATCCGAGCTTGGTCGTACTTCGGACACAAACATCTACAAATATTTGAAAACTAGTTTTAAACAAAGTTTTTATATTAAAGCATTAACAGTTTTAAACTGTAAGAAGCTTATAGCATTTTTAACAAGAAATCACAGGTTGCCAATAGAGGTCGGAAGATGGAGGAATATCCCAACATCTGACAGAAAATGCACCCAATGTAATGATCTTGGGGATGAGTTTCATTTTGTTTTAGTATGCCTGTTATTTCATAATGGTAGAAAAAAGTATATTAACAAATATTTTTACTCACGATCTAACATGCCGAAATTCATAGAATTGTTTACAAATGTAAATAAACGTAATATAAATAAACTGAGTGTATTCTGTAGTAAAATAACAGATTATTTTAAAGGGATAAACTGATAATTTCTGGTATATGTATTTAAATAATAAAAAACGACTCTGAGTGTAAATATATGTGTACATATATGTACCAATACAACCTTTTTATTTGTGATAAAAATATATATTTGATAATTAGTATACCGATAATAGAACACAGTCTTTAGTGTATTTCGTTAAGTTTCGATCCTATTTCAACTAAAGACTGCGCTCAATGTCTTGTCGTATACTATTTATATTACTGAGCGTCGTAGACACAGCTTTCAATACTCGGAAAGGTGTTTCAGGCGATTTGTTCAATATCTACAAGTATGAGCACTAGTTATAGGTTTTGTTGTTGGTGTTTATTCAACTACTATTAAATTGTTGTCTGTACATAACATGTAATCACTATTGTATTATTACATATATAATTTTACAACATTAGCCATTAACAGTTATATATAGGTAAATGTCTATATATAAATATCTAAGTACATAAAACAGACTTAATAAAACTGTTAAATCTATATAAATTATGATACAAAACAGATGACTTTCTGTAAAATAAGTATCTGAACTGTTAAAAATTGAATAAATGTAAAAATTAATATAGTTAAAAGCGAATGTAATTTTCTTGACTCATGTACTATTTTTCTCAACTATCATTAATAATATGTAAATAGTCGTTTCCTATTAGTTCCATCATTGTGTTATGTATGTATGCATGTATGTTATTGCTGTAATTTGCTTTATCAGTTCACTGATTTGTGAAATTAAGCAGTTTGAAATAAAGTAAAGTAAAGTAAAGTAAATTTAACAAGGGCGTGCTCTGTTTCATTCTACTTGTAAATTCAGTCGTGAGTTGTTTTTAGAAAAAAAGTTATTAACGATACTTTCGGTAAGGTAATAACGTTTTTTGTCTGCGTTATATGTACTATTGCCAAACAGTCTGACTGCATAATTCTTTCTTACCTCAATACCGCGTTGCGTTTATTTCGGTTTACTTCCTTTTTTCCTTTTCTATTTTTGTATATACTTGTTAATAACGGTGGAATTATTGTCAACTGTAGTCTGAATTAGGGCAAAAATTAAATTTTATGCATGTAGCCTTTCATAGTTGTATAATATATTGTATTGGAAACAACCATAAATACTGTTGTGAAAACTTGTGGCTCGACAGACACATTAGTACATGTTAAAGCCAATACAATATATCAGGTTTTGCTGCCGTAGATGTGCACACAAAAATTAGCACCACTTTGGGAATGTGTTTAATCATACATAGGCATTACCATCGCCTTAACAGACTCAATAAAACCGAGTCTGTTATTTTTTCTCTTGTTTGTGTTTTTTCCTTCCAAGGGATCATTTTTTCAGTTTTAAATGTTATTAACATCTTTCTTTCCTGCTTCTAAAATCATTCCGGAATGAGAAAGATGGTTATAATGTTTGACTGTGTATCAGCTGTGTTTTCGCGAGGCATAAGTCATCCTAGTCTGGGAGATATTTTTGTATATATTGTCTTTCATAAAAATAGGTATAATAATTTTCCTGTATGAGTTATATAGAGTAATTGTAAACCTTAAATTATTAATTTAAAAGCGCTTCTCCACTTTATATCTATTTATATGTTCATGTATATTTCCGCTGAATATAGACCCAATAAAGCCAGTATGCTGCTATTCTCCCTTTCTTCTGTTCGTTGAGTCTAAGGGATACCCATTTCCGTAGTTATTGAAATGTATACTAGCGCTAGTTTAGTGTTGTGTGGCGTCTTATAATCTCACCCAGTTGTGGTATTACTGCATAGTCCTTTCTGGCCTTCAACCCATTTTGTATGGCTGTATAGTAAAACATAGCCGTTTGGGTGGAATGTTTTTACTTACACAGTCGTGTCAATTCGGATGCTGAAGATAGGAAAATAGTGAGGTTGTGTACAAATGAACTCGATTAAAGCTAACTATTGAGTAGTATTGCAGTCTTCCTGTTCCAATTCGGTGTCTATTTAAGTATTGTCCATTATATCGTGTATTAAAATGGTCATTTAGTTATTTTTTTGTGCAGTGCGGACCTTCTGTGTCATCGTGTTTGTGTGATGAGTTGTATACAGGACCATTGCTCCCATGTTTTAAAGTAGAATATCGCTACGAGGCCCGGCAGGTGGGAGTCGCACCTTATGTTACCTCTCAGTAACAATAAAAAGTAGTGTACATTTTACACCAGGGTTGCCATTTGAACCTACTGGGTTGAGGATCAATAGTGTTTGCTTATGACAACTGTATAAGTTATGGTTTCAAAGAAAATAAGAGGATTTGTTAAGTGTTTCCCTATAACAAAAATATTTGTACGTCTATATAAAATATATTAACTCTGGGGTGTGTCCAAATATGACACCAGAGACCATTTGAGCAAACTATGGAGAGAATCACAAGCGTAGTCTACATGCAATATAAACCTCTAGCTCTTGTTTTTTTAAAGGTTGTCCTATACAACTCTATGTAAAACTGTAACCCCACACACTATTAGACCTCCAGCGATTGTAGCTTGAGAGAATAAGAGAGAATAAGTTTATTTGTTTTAAAGATTTACCTGACTCTTTGTAAACGTGTGCTCTTCGGGGCAGGGCCACATTTGACCCCAAAGTTACCATTTCAACAAACATTTTAGAGAACTATAAGCTTATGTTACGTGCAATATATGACGGCTCCTGCCTTTTTCCAAGATTTTCCCTATGCATGTAAAAGATGTGATTCCTGGGGTGGGGCCAAATGTAATCATATGGTCACCATTTGAAAAAAACGACCATCCGCTTAATAGGCTTAAGGCAAAATATAGTACATCTAGCTCTTGAAGTCAATTATTAAAGATTATCCTATAAAACTCTATTTGAAATTGTGACCCTCGGGACGGGGGCAAATTTGACCACTTGGTCACATAAAAACGAACAAAATTGTTTGATGGACTACATGTATATGCTGATTTTACATTCAATTTATGATTGCTTAATGCCTTGTGGTTCAGAGAATGTTTTTTTTAAGGTTTTATTCTTATAATTCTATGTAAAAGTGGAGAATCGAATTACCCAAGGATTATTTTGAACTAACTTGATATACTAGGGGTTGGCGATCATTCAGACATCATTTCGATTGGTCAATAGTCTGCTCGGTGCCCGTAAGTTTTTTAATGATATTAAACCACGTTTACAAACATCTCCTAAATAATTTGGTTACAATCAGCTTCGAAGCTCTGTTGTGGGTTAGAGGTGGGTAGGAGTTAGGCACTGCTGCTTTTCAAACGGTCCGAGCTTTTATTGATATTCACATCCTGAACATGTTTGGTAAAATACAGATACAAATGAAATTAGCTACAGTTTTAACAAAGCAAAATATAGCACTTTTGAATCAATTAAGGACAATAACTCTGTTAAAAGCAGTTTTTGGTCTGACAGGGTAGTTTTTACATTTGTCCCATTGACTTTTCGAAACAAGATAACTTCATAAAATAAATAATTAATGCAAATATGACGGGGTGGGAAGGAGTTAGGTGGGAAGGAGTTATATGGGTGATAGGAACATATTTCTAAAAGACAATTCAAATTACCAAACATTTATTTGCATATATTAACACATCAGTTTTAAAAATGTTCGGACATCCAGTTCAGCCATCATTAATGCAATAATAATGTGAACATTAACAAAGATGTGAAGGCTACCATTTAATCTTGCGTAGATTTTTCATTCTCAATTTTCGTTTTTCTAGTGCCTCATACCTCTACATACTTGTTTTGTTTTCCTACTCTATTTAATATTTATTTAAACGTTTTTAGTTTGCAAACGTGTTATTTCCCATTATATTATTTGCCTCTTTTTATATTAATATTCTTTCAGCGAGAATGTTTTACGCAGTCGTAAATATTTCACAGTCACGTTTTTTTATATTCGCCTCTTGTCTGTTTATTGCAGCTAAAAGTAAATACAACAGCATAATAGGAAAAGTAGCAATTGAATTGTAAAAATTGCGCGTGAATTTTAAAATGCGAGATATAAGTTCTAAATTGAGATAAAGCGACATCCGTCTTTTTGTTGATTATTCCTCTTTTAATTTTAATTTTCTTGAATTTGCGAGGACATTTAGTAAACCTGTGATAAATTATTTTCTGACTAATCTTGCTTTAATGTTAAATGAATAAATGAATGAATGAATGGTGTTTTACGGCACGTCGGACATATTGTGCGCAAATCTGACGAAAGATGATGAAATGTAGTAGTAATTAAGAATTAATGTTTAAATATAAAACTATTTACAGATAAGGGATGATATGGTAGTAATATAAACTATGTATACTTAACATCATTAAAAGTGCAAGTTGTTTTATTTTGTGTTGATTTCCAAGATCGATTGTAGTGTTATGTACATGTTAGAAATTATCCACATTCCCTATAAATATGGTGACCGATCAAATTCATGTATTGAAAGAAGTAAAATCGGAATTAGTCAATCGATCTTAATTAAAAATAATCACAAAATAAAAAATTTTTTAATGGCGTTAAGTAAATATATGTAAATCAACAAACGCCCGTCAACGGGTGTGTAAACAAGTAAATATATATAAGAACATATTATAATGATTTATAGAGTCGGATTTCTTTCAAAAAATCTTAAACAATACTAAAATCTATAGGATCAAATAACTCATAGTATTACAATGTAACTGTATAGTACCTTTGCCTAATAGGATATGTTTGACCGTTAACGGTGCAAAACAGGGTCTGAATTCTGGAAATTGCTCACCTTGTAATACATATGAATAAGTATAGCTTGTATGCACTATCCTGCACCGGGATAGGACAACTTCTTGATATATAAGAAAGCCATTCTTCGAGTAACGGTTTAATTGAATGAAGTTTATTGTTAACTGACAAATCCCAAGCGGCTTGCCAAGAGTTAAGAATGTATGTGTTAATACAATTTTTAAAGTCAGTATAAGTTAATTTGGCATTAGATATAAAATTATGTAAACCTAATGCTGCCTTAACGGCACTATCAGTTCTATCATTACCACCTATTCCTACATGGCTTGGAAGCCAGGAGAAAATAATAACATTATCAACTATAAGAGAATTATACTTTTCTAAAAGTTGAAGCACAACCGGTTTATCATGTTTCATATTACCCTGGGGTTGAAGAGATGAAAGGGAATCAGAGAAGATTACAAAATGATCATCATCAGATTCTTGAATGTAGTTTATTGCAAGTTCAATTGCCTTAAGTTCAGATGAAATTTACGGTCAAAAATAAGACAAGGAATTTGTCTCATCCACTACTGGTATTGGTGACCCTGAGGGTCTTCATGATGTTTACGTAGCGGACAAAAGTGCATACAATTAGTTTTAGATTTAGAAAATTTAAAACCATTTTCATGAGACCAGGTCTGAAGTTTATTGAAACATTGTGGTAATTGTCTCTCCATAGTGTTCATGCTTTTTGCACATGAACATATAACGAAGTCGTCAACATATAGAGAACAATCCACACCAGGATTAATGATACTATTATTTTTTTATATTAAAAAGGGTGACATAGAGTATGCTGCCCTGTGGCATCCCGATCTCCTGTCCATGAATGTCAGAGACGGTTGAACCTATTCGGACACGAAACTGTCTATCATTTAAGAAATTCTCTATACAAATTGGTAATCGGCCTCTAAGACCAAGGTCATAAAGATCATTCATAATACCGTACTTCCATGCAATATCATAAGCTTTCTCCAAGTCAATAAAAACAGCGACTAGATATTCTTTCTTTACGAAAGCTTCCTTAATAAATGATTCAAATCGAATGCGATTGTCTGTTGTGCCTCGTTGGCGCCGGAATCCACTTTGATATTTTGTAATCAGTTTTAATGTTCAAAGGTTAATTATTTTCAATTGCAAATGTGATTGCATATCAGTGAATAATATCAAGTGAATGTACTAATTGACAAAGACTTAGACCAACAGTTTACCGATTAGCATTAATAGTAGTTTGTAGCATTGAATAATGACACCATGGGAAACTCCGGTAAACAATAAAGATTCGAATGTCAAGGAACGTGTTATGGATATTGGCTAGGAAAGTTTTGACATGTTCAAGGCTAAGAATTGTGTTTTTTAAATCATAGTTTTATTTGTCAACAGAATTGTTTCATATTTTGCATTCTTGTAGATATGGGTAAAATGTAGGATTTAAGATGGTAACATATCAAATTTGAAGGAAACAATTTATTTGTTCAAGTTTTTTCCGTCAAATTATGGCCATTTTGTGTTATCAAGATAATAGGGAGTATGGGTAGTTCTGAGTAGAATTTATCATTTTGTTATAGAAAAAGTAAGATTTTTATTTTTAAACAGTGGTATACATAATATATAAAAGTAGATACTGTTCTAATTTTATATTCGATCTCTATGTCAAAATTGTGTGTTCAATATTTTAAAGTGAAAATGTCAAAATAACACAAAATATTTTGTAATTTAAAGAAATGTTAATCATAATTCATTAGAAGCCCAATGAACTATGTATTTTTATTTGTTTCGAAAGAAATGTTAAGGATCTTGTCATACGCAAGTTTCAAAAGTTGAGCAGAAGAACATACTTGTTTAAGCTTGAATTAACATTTTTGTCAAAACAAATTTCTTGAAAAAATGGATGGGGTATTTTTGCTTTTGAACGTAAAACCGGCGAATGAAGATTACAATTGTTTGTGTATATTTGAAAGATATGTATATATGTCGTGGAAATTAATCGTTTTTAAATAAATATGATGTTATGAAAACAAAAATGTGAAATGATCATTGACTCGATTTTATCTATTTTCAGTGACATTTTGGAATTAGAAACATGTGTCTTCTTCTAAGACGTCAGTCTCTCTCATGTATTAAAACCACAATTATTACTATAGTTGATTGTGTATTTTATTTGTCGAAAGATTGTTAAGTTCAGTGTAAATATCTGGATCTGTATAATAGTGTAAATTGTCGGCAAGTTACGCATGCTATACCCATTCGAGGCATGTTGTCGTCCTTGTTTATGCAACATACACTATCATGACTATGGATGAATACTGTCTAGTTTTCTTTGTGCCTGTTCTTAAACAATTGAATATCTACATTGTATAAGACATTAATAACAATTAACCAAAATTTGCTAAAAAAATGGAACAAATCTTCGAAGCGCGTCCCGCCCTTTACGTAGCCTTGGGATACATACACAATGCCTGTAGTCGTATTCATGAAATACGTAGTAATATATCATAAATGTATTGTGTGACAAATATTGATATAACTGCATTCCTCATGCCTCAAAGTTGAACTAAATACAACATAAACATGTTTAACAGAACGTCTTTGCAAACATGGTTGCTTAATACAAATTTGAACACTAGAAGTTACAATGTTTGTTTACATTGTGGACACAATTATTGCACCATTGCTATAGAGTATACTGTGTATGTCAGGGTGCTAGACTTCGAATATAAATCGAGATTTGTTTTTATTACTTTTTATATGCTTTCATACCTGATATGATTAGATAATTAACGTATGATATAGGTTTACAGTATAAGGGGTTTATATTTTGTTATTTAAAACAAATATTGGTCAAATAATTTTTAAGTCACACTACCCTAGAATTGTGTCTTCGGTAGTGCATCTCCCATTTGTCCATATTAAACTGAGAGATGCAAAGTTTCCTTTTTAATTGTACGATGACCGGATAGGCTATGATGACGCCTACCTAAATCCTATTGTGACGGTGGCGTTTGATGTTTGTCTATGATCTTTCTTGTCGTGCCCTTAATAGTTTATTCTCTTGTCGCTCTGGCTTCTGCCAAGTCATTGAGTACCTTCATTGTGGCTTTCTAGGCTATTGATTTTTTGTATTATATTTACACGAGCATATTTGTGTTTTACTTATATTGCCTATCGATGCTGCCTTGTTGGTTAGAGATTAGATCATGGCGGAGATTTCATTATTTACACTGTCCTGTTTTAATGGGATGACAGTAGAGTAAGTGTGAAGTTTGGTGCACCCTAGAACCAGTTTAAACCACTGACCGTTCCAAGGCGGTAGCCCTATTGTCAACCCTTTTGTGTCCTTTCAATGTATGATTACTTTTTCCTTTTTGTTTGTCTGTTTGCGTGTTTATTTCTGTGTTTTGTGGTTGACTGTCCTCTTTGAATGCTACTTTCCCTGTTAGATATTTTTTATATTACTTTAGGGTGTACATAATTTACTATAGCAGAAAAGAAAGGTTTGTCAATGTTTAATATGTATATATAATCCAGATAACGACAGGTGTCTTAAAGTCTTCGATGAAATCTGCATATTAGTATTTGGCAAAAGACTCAACATGAAATCCACTTCATAGCAATACAAAAACAAATCTTCAAAAGGAGGTGCATGTTTTTTGTTGAATGGGTTTCGTGAATGTTACATGTTACATTTCCGTTTCGTCTTTTATACATACCTTTAGCGCAAGAACTCAAATAAATCCGAACATTGAATGTTGCCATTATTTGGATTCAAGTGTCTAGTTATAAAATATTTGAGTTTTCACTATAATGTAACAAACTAATTGTGTTTGTTCTTACATTAAATTGTAAGTAGTATGCATGCCTCGCAGTAATATATTAATACAAGTTGGAAACGGCCGAGATTAAACAAAAAAGATAAAAATATCGGACAGGGAAAGCAGCATTCAAGGACGACAGTCAACCACAAAACAAAAAACAAACACGCAAACAGACAAACGAGAAGGCAAAAGTAATACAAAATGCAAACGACAACACAAACACAAAAGGGTTGACAATAGGGCTACCGCCTTGGAACGGTCAGTGGCAACAAAGGCCACTGGGGGTTTAAACCGTTTCTAGGGTGCACCTAACCTCACACTTACCCTAATGTCATCCCATTAAAACAGGACAGTGTAAATAAAGAATTCCCCGCCATGATTAATCTCTAACCAATATGGCAGCATCAATAGGCAATATAAGTAAAACACAAATATGCTCGTGTAAATATAATACAAAAAAAACAATAGCCTAGAAAGCCACAATGAAGGTACTCAATGACTTGGCAGAAGCCAGAGCAACAAAAGAATAAACCATTAAGGGTACGACAGGAAAGATAATAATTAAGCTAAAATAACACACAAACTATTATATGAATACATTTATTATAAACTGAAATGAAAAAGAAATGCGACACGGGAATTTCCGCTATATATTGTATATATCCATATATATTCCAAGGAAATCCCAAGGTGTTTTGTAAAAAAAACAAGTTGCAGTTAGCCAGAGAAAGGACGCAACTTTGATGTTGTAGACGTTTTAATCACAGAACACGTTGTAACAAGAAATTCATAAATGTTGAAGTTCCTCTTTGAAAAATTGAGCCGGTTCATTTCTGTATTTAACGTAATGAGTTTGCAAAATGTTGCATCCTAAGTTTGCGCTAAAGGCGTACTTTGTCAATAATGAAACTTGGCAGGAATATTATTTGCTGTGTTGTTTTAGTCTTTTTTCCGAACGGAAAGATCTTACATAGCCACGTACAATTCGATTAACAGCAGCATATTGTACAAACAATACATAGCGGAAATTCCCGTGTCGCGTTTCGTTTTCCTTTCGTATATATATATGTGTAGATGTATTGTTAAAACAATAGCTGAATTTACTACAACGAACGCCAGCTTTTGTTTCTAAAACCGTATTATGGAGGTCACATGGTTGACTTTTCATAAAACAATTGATAGCTATTCATAATACTCATTGTGATTTACTGATTTATAATCCAGTAAATTATATTTTCCAGCAAACCTTCCTCCAATATAACATGGCGATTAGAACTAGGTGTTCAATTTGCATTCTGGTAGTGTGATAAAGAAACGACTGAAATATCCTCATACACTTTACAAAATGAGGATAGATTCACCTCCACAATGTGGAAAAATATTCACAAAGGCTTTACTGAGTTTGCAGATCATCAAGACCATTCTGTGTTGATTTAAAGTAGAATATCGATTAAATCAGTGCTCTGAGGTGTGATAGGTGTTGCATTTTATAATTACCTCTCCTGAACAGACCCAATAAAACCGAGTCTGCTACTTCTCTCTCTTGTTTACGTTTGTTGCTTCCAACGGATCACCCTTTCAGTATCTATTGACATTCACACTAGCGTTTGTTTAGTGCTGTGTAGCGGCTGTAAAAAGTTGCCCCGACTACAAATCAGTAGTGTTATTATTTACTGGTTCTTTGGGATCATCAAGACCATTATGTGTTGATTTAAAGTAGAATATCGCTTAAACCGGTGCTAGGAGGCGTGAGAGGTGTTGCATCTTATAATTACCTCTCCTGAACAGACTCAATAAAACCGAGTCTGCTACTTTTCTCTCTTGTTTACGTTTGTTGCTTCCAAGGGATCACCTGTTCAGTATGTATTGACATTCACACCAGCGTTTGTTATTAGTGTTGTGTAGCGGCCGTAAAAAGTTGCCCCGACTACAAATCAGTAGTGTTATTATTTACTGGTTCTTTGGGATCATCAAGACCATTCTGTGTTGTTTTAAAGTAGAATATCGCTTAAACCTGTGCTAGGAGGCGTGAGAGGTGTTGCATCTTATAATTACCTCTCATGAACAGACTCAATAAAACAGAGTCTGCTACTTTTCTCTCTTGTTTATGTTTGTTGCTTCCAAGGGATCACCTGTTCAGTAATTATTAAATATTCGTAACCTTTGTAAAAAGAAATTCTACTCTATCAAGGCTACCGTTAACATAATCTTTGAAAAAACTTGCAACATCGTATTACCATAATCCAGATCTACTTGTAACATATACAAATAATTTCAGAACTATTCTGCGACAAGGACCTAACCCAGAACTATTAAGTTACAAAATAATTTAGGAACTATTCTGCAAAATGTGTCAAAACGTGTTTCCTAGGGTTTATGACACTATCATTTTGCAACGCGTGGCATGCTAAGTGGTTGATTCATTTACCGATCGCCACTATGATTTCCCCGTTGATTATTCGATGACAGGACAAATGGTGGACCCTATGATGACTTCTACCTAAATCTAGGAAGGACAGTGACGTTTTATTGTTATCTCCAATCTTGTTTTGTTGTGCTCTTAATGATTTGTTTGTTCTCAAGTTTCTATTCATTCTACCAATTCAATGCATACTTGCTTTGCGGCTTTTTTTGCCTTTGATGTGTTATATTCAAATATACAAGATCATTGTTTGTGTTATACTTGTATAGTGCCTATTGGTGATACCTAGTTTGTTATAGGATATAGTCTGGCGGGAACTTCTTTATTTACACGGTCCCGTTTTAGTTTATTTACTTATTTATTTTACATCGATTGTAACGAAAGCTCTATGAACTTATCTGAATCACGTTCGATGCATTCCTGGGTAGAACCAGTACTAAGCAATGCAGATAAAGTTTCTTGATCAGGGACACAACGCATATGGCAACGACGGGAATCGAACTCACGACTTTTGGATCTTGGGTCCAACGCTCTACTACTAGATCACAGCGCTACACTAAACGGTCCAGTTTTATTGGAATACATGTAACTATAGCATAAGAGTGAGGTTAAGGGCAACAATTGAACCTG
Source organism: Cyrtodaria siliqua (assembly GCA_037043455.1). NCBI lineage: Eukaryota > Metazoa > Mollusca > Bivalvia > Adapedonta > Hiatellidae > Cyrtodaria > Cyrtodaria siliqua. The sequence goes on along the minus strand of JAWPHD010009779.1, from coordinate 9,409 downwards.
GCTTTAACCCCATCGACATTTTTCCCAGTGAATGTTCCACGACGGAAGCTCTCTTGTCAAACTAGTATGTTTGTGATGTCACATATCTTGCCTGAAATTTATCCATGTAATTGTTATTTGTTTTGATGCGTATTTTTGGTTGTTGAATGCTACATTTCTGTTTTTACTTTTATATCGACTTTAAAATGGGTTCTGAAACGGTTATTTTTACGTAAAATGAATATTTGCAAATCATAATTAATATTATTTTTAATTGTTCAGTTCAACTTTTAATTATTGATTACATTGCATCTATAATATATTAACATCTACGGTGCAATAACAAAACAAATTTCTAATTGTATAACTGTTATTGTAATTATAAGTAGTTAGATTCACTCTATCAATAGAAGTTTTCCAATTGGATATAAACGACTAAATCAAACAATGAGCTACATTAAAAATGAATGTTTCCTTCGACAATGGCGACAGTATATTGCAACATTTTTGGAGACTTTGGACTTTGGACTATACTATACGCCCAGTTCACGAGAGACCCTCGCATACGTGTTATTTGAGAGCATGAGCACGTCTTGATTTATTATGTTTTCTTACGAAATAACATCATTTTTGTTTTAGAGTGTTATCCCTACGTTTAAAATTGTTCGTCAATAATTGTTTCTTCACAAAGTTCCTAAGCGTCAGTTGGTAATGCAACGTCAATTGACTCGCTATTAAATGCATACACTACTGCTATTCCATTGCTTGTCTTCTGCTATTGATTCTGGTACGTATAGGATTGAACATTTGACATTGCCGACAAGAAGTTATCACATTTGTCAATAGGGAGTCGTTAGATAACGTATTAATCAAAATACAGTGAGTGTGGTGGCTTTCAACGTATGAATGTCAATGAATATGTCAGTCTGTCTGAACGTTGACATGTAGAATGTCTTTCTCGTCGATATACTGAAGAGGGACTTGCACAAAGAAATGTCACCATTTGTCTAAGACCGTGAGACATACACTTAGGCTTTCGAAAAGAAAATATAGAAAACAAATCAATATTACGGTATTTTGAAATAATCCCTTGTTGATAAATGTCATCTTAGGCCAGTGGATATAGTGTCTGCAAGATTTGCATTCAATTTAACTCTACGATATGTCTAGCTTTTATTGTAAAGTTGTTGCTGGCATCATTATCATTAATGATATATTCCACCCTCTGAACAGTGATATTGTCGATATTATGAACTGACTGTCGACAGGGTTGGTACAGATATTATATCTAACGGTTATGGAGTAAGTTCATTGTATTTATGTAAATTGGTGCATTTCAGGTCAGAACATAAATGACACGAGATGTATGTCAATCAACCTTAGAAGGTAGACATACCTTAAATACTATACTTTTTACGGCTGACGCAAGATGAAATGAATGATTGAATGAATGAATGGTATTTTACGGCACGTCGACACATTAATAAAGTCAAATTGTGCGCAACAACTGATGAAAGATGAAGAAATTAAGTAGTTAAAAATTAATGTAAATATATAAAGATAAAACTATTTATAAATAAGGGATGATATGGTAGGAATAAAAATTATTATGTAAATCAACAAATGCCCTTCAACGGGTGTATAAATAAGTGTATATATAAAAACATATTATAATGATTTATATAGTCTGATTTCTTTCAGAAAATCTAAAACAAGACTTAATATATAGTTTCAAATATCAAAGTATTAACATTACAATATCTTTGACGCATATTAGAATACGTCTGCACATTCCAACAAGATGTGATTGACCGTTAACGGTGCAAAGCAGGGTATACATTCTGGTAATTGCTCACCTTATAATAAATATGAATGAGTATAACGTGTATGCCCTATCATGCACCGGGCTAGAGAACAACTCCTTCTCGACGAATGGGTCAATTAGAAAAACGCCGAGTTCTCCGAGTAACGGTTTAATTGAATGGAGTTTATTGTTAACTGACACATCCCAAGCGGCTTGCCAACTGTTACGAATATACACTGAACAAAATTGCTTAGTATCAACTTTTGTATCTTAACTAGTTTTCTTATTTTAAATATATTTTAGAATAGATATATGATAAGTATTTTGTTTTGTTTAAATTGTTACATCTTTTGAGAGTTACCCTCCCTTTATATGAAAACATAAAATGTGCTGATAAAACACATAACATGAGACAAAGATCGCTTAAAGATATAAAATTCTTAAAATTGGTATGAAATAATAGAAAAAAACATACATATTTGACCCATTTATAGCAGATTTTCCGTCTATAAAAAAATGAAATATGGATAATCTTAAATTACCTCCCTTTAAATTGAATATTGTTTGAAATTCAAGTAACTGTAATTCAGTGTTAACATTAAATATTTCGAAAATTTCTTTTGCAAACGCATTTGTAGTGGTAATGCTAGTAAAACTTGATGTCAAAATACTTTTAACTGGCATATTTTAGAATTAGGCTTCACTAAATCTAAGTACTTAATAAAATCCTATATACCCAGTTGTATAAGTGTTATAACTTATTTCTAAGAAAACACATTGACTTAAAAGTCTTAAAATATGTTCATGCAATCAGAGCAGACGATTTACATTAGTTATTTTGCAGTGTAACCGTATCTCTAATCAAGCTCAAAAAGCACAAAACAATGAGAATATTATTGACATATTCTTAGGTTGATACATAGCAAATTGGTTTAGTATATGTGTTAATACAACTTTTAAAATCAGTATAAAGTACTTTGGCATTAGATACCTGTACAACTAATGCTGCTTTAGCAGCACTATCAGCTCTATCATTACCTTAGCCTCGTCCGTCGGATGGGGACGTAAACCGGGCGGTCCAGTGTATCGGTCTATCCTCCGAGCACGTTAAAGAACCATAGGAATCTATTCGATAATAAGAGTAGGGCAGGTTCCCGGATTCCTATGTATCCTTCCCCTCTCTCTGGGGCGGCTCTAAATAACCTATACTGTGTTGATGAGCCGTTAAACAACATTTAATTCAATTCTATCATTACCATGTATTCCTACATGGCTTGGAAGTCAGCAAAACAAAATAACATTATCAACTATAGGAGGAATGTGCTTTTGTAAAAGTTGAAGCACAACTGGGTTATCATGTTTCATATTACCCAGGGTTTGAAGAGATGAAAGGGAATAGGAAAATATTACAAAATCGTCATCATCAGATTCTTGAATATAGTTCAATTGCCTTAAGGTCAGCAGAAAATATAGTGGCCTTGTCAGGCAGGCGGCTCTTTATGCTGTGTTTGTGAACAAAAGCTGCTGAGGCTACCTTATCTCCATCTTTAGAATCATCTGTGTATATATTTTGAAAGTTACTGTATTTCTATTTAATTTCATTAACTTTGCTTTGGAAGGCAGTAGGGTCTGTACTGAATTTGTTACTATTACAAAGATCAAAAATAATTGTTCGTGTTTCCAAAGTCCACGGTGGAATTTGTAGTACTTTGTATTTGGCAATCATATTTAGGTCGATATTAGTGTCTCTTAATTTTGGTTTAATACGAAGTCCAAATGTTCGAATGGCCTCCGGTTTTCGATAAAAATCAGGTTCATAACTAGGATTAAAAACAGTATAGAAAGTTGGGTTTGAAGGGATAGATTGTCATTTATTGGCATTCTGAAAGGCTAATTTGTCCCGTCTATGAGACAGTGATGGTTCATTAGTTTCAACATATAGCCTTTCGACTGGTGATGTACAAAAGGCACCTAAGGCGAGTCGTAGTCCTTGATTATGTTGACTCGCAAGATAAAACAATGCAATAACGGCATTTCATAGCATCGAATTTACTTATAGACGGAAACACCCTGCGTAATGAATGTACTATACGAATTCTGAAAGGTGACTTTATGTGACATCTCCCTAAAACAAATGATCCAGGATGAGTTATAGAAATGTTTGAGCATTATTCACAACCGCGATAAAATGTTGTTGTGGTTGTTTAAAAATGGAAATTAAAAAGACTTAGTGTAATGAGAACATATAGTTTATATCCTAGAACATGTAGAAAGGAAGTGTTCTTTTGCGAAAATTGTGAGTTCTCTTTGAGTCTTACCTTTTCTGATATTGTGTGAGTTCTTTTTAAGGAGTTGTTGGCTTATATTTTTGCATTTGCAATGATATTACAACACTACTTTTCTATCAATTACTGTTCACTGTCTTCTTAACATTGCTGCAAACTTTACTGAATAGGTAAGCTGTGTGCACTTATATATACATATTGAAAGATGAGAGATAATTGGAAACTGTAACAATGGCTAGACAGTGTCGTCTGAGAACAGGAAGTCTGTCTTCAATTAGATTAGTTGCGTCTTAACAGTAAAGGAGTTTTATGACAGTGCGGTAAGCGTGAGGTTTGGTGCAACCAAGAACCTGGATTAAGATGCTACTGACCCGTTCAAGGAGGTACCTCTATATTCAGCCTTTTGCGTTTATTTTCTATTTTTCCTTTTATGCGTTTCTTGTTGTTTTCCATGTATACGTGCTTTTGGTCGCCTGTGTTCCGCGAAAGTTACATTTCTTGTTCGACCTGTACACCTACTTACTTTGGTATCGTTATTCTTATGAACAACTGTCTAGTTATACGAATAATAGGCTAATCTCAACTACACGGTCTAAATAACGAATAAAATAAGTATAAAAGTCCAACAGAAATTAAAGCTTTCACAGAACACAGTAAACCCAAAAACATGAATGGCAATGTTAATAAGGAATAAAGGTATCTGACGTCACAAACACAAAATGGATGCTCGTGTATATAAATACAAAACAAACAATAGCCTAGACAGCCTGAAAAAGTTACTCAGTGACCCAATTGAGGGCATGAATAAACCATTGAGGGCATGACAAGACAAGATTGCAGACAAACATCAAACGTCACCGTCCATTTGGGATTTAGGTAGACGTCAGCATAGGGTCCTCTGCCTGTCCGGTCATCGCACAATTAAAGAGGAAAGCATAGTGGTGAACTAAAAATGGGTCCACCAACAAACATGCCGTGCTTTGCAAAATGTTAGCGTCATAACCTCTTTTGATAAACATTTTAACAAATTTAAAAAAGGTAGTATGAAATTGATGAAAGATTTGAGAACATCCCCGTCTAAGTAGAAATAGTTAACTATGTCATTATTGAAATGATCTCTCTTGACAAAAAGTTTGCTTAACATTTCTCAATTTTCAATCGAGAGATGTTAATCAGGCACATAAGAGACAGTATCAGAAATACCAGCTTCGTTGAGTTGACGTTCTTTGGAATAGACAGTGCATGTATATATATACAATATATAATGATTTACGTATAGTAACTATTTAGTCATAACATTAGCTGGTATTCATAGAGAATGCATTCTATGATATTGCTTGAGTTGGTTATATATATATATATATATATATGCAAAAAAAGACGGAGTTGTCATTGTTCAGTATATCACCCAGTACCTTGAGGTGTATTAAAATTCTTTGATGACATAGAGGTCTGGTGAATTAAACAAAATGAAATCAAATTCATTTCAATATAAAAACAAAGGCTCATAGTTTTTTCTTATTGGGATACCAACAATTTGGTTTCTAAACAGTATTGCCTTACCTAACTAGTTCAATATCTGACAAAATATTATCTAGTATGTTTTCAAAAATGAAGGGCGATACCGTTATATACTATTAGGTTTATGAATCCAAACTTAAATAAAGGATCAATTGATAACACACAGTTCTCTGCTAGCACACTTCAATCCAACGTTTCAGTGGGATTCACTCACCTTTTTCAAGGTTACACAATACTTAACAACATTTAAATAACATCCATATGGCTGTAATCACAAGCCTAACACAAATGTTTCACGACGTCGCTATGACATCGTGACGTCACGACGTCATATAGTTATTATGCTGAAATGCCATAGCTAGAATAGCGCCGAAACTCAATTATGACAGTTAAGATACTGAAAAGTTGAAATGTACATCATACTTCCGTATAAAGGTACTTAAGATACAAAATATATATTTCTCTATAGTAGGAATACAAATTTCCTACTTTCTCTATTAAATTAATTTTATCTTACTAATACATAGACATGTAAGTTTAAATCATTATCTTTATATATCATCTTTATCATTATATTTTTGTTTTATAATTCGACTATATTTAAATACTTAGACAGTAACCAACTCAAGCAATATAAGTACCAGCTAATGTTATGACTAAATAGTTACAATACGTAAATCATTATACTGGTATTCCGTTCATTATAAAGTGATTAATTAACATTGTTGTTGTGATACGGGAAATAATTCCCGATTGAGAAAGATTCTTGCGATATAGAAACGAGTGCGCTTGCGCACGTGTGTCTATATCGCAAGAATCTTTCTCACGAGGGAATTATTTTCCGTATCATGACAACAATATTAAACTATATATTATGCATTCTGCGATAAATTTCTTTCCAATCGTCAATATTTTTACACCAGTTTGTCTTTTTACACCATTTTGCACGAGAACGCCAAGACTATGTTACGTCATACAAAAAAACCAAGTGGAACCGGAACTCTTCGTTAATTTCCATAATCGGTATTTCCTAGTGGCGGAATCTGACAAAGACGTCCGTAAAACAATCGGAACGTCATTTGGCGTTCCCGCCACTGACGGAAAAGGCCGAGCAATGCTCCGTACTCGTAGAGCAAACGAGTAGATATAGCTTTTCAATTCCCAGTATTTCCTATACAAATCACAGACAAATATGCAATATATATATCATATTATGTTTATTATATCGTCTTGCATAGTCCGTTTTTGGGGTAGATATGTAATGATTTGGTTTCTTGTTTAGTCCCGAAGGTGTGACTGTCTTCAATTTCTCAATCCAGAATTCTTCTCTTGTCCTTCTGCACGTATTGCTTTTGTCATTTACTTTCTCTATTATACAGATGCGCAAGTCATCTACCTAATGTCCACTTTGGTTAAAGTTGTTAGCATCTGGTTTGTCTCTTGCAGTCTTGATATCTCACATGTGTTCTTGAATCCGTATCCTTAGCGATCGTTCCGTCTCCCACACATACTTCTCATGATTGCATTTTACTCATGAGATTAAATATATTAAATTTCTAGTGTCACATGTTCCACCTTTTTTAACATTGAATGTTGTGCCGCCTGTTGATTTAAACTGATCGGTCTGTTGATAATGTTTGCAAATAGCGCATTTGTCTTTGAATATTCCCACATGCGTAATTCAATTGCCCCCAGTACGTTATTTAATTTTCCATGTATAAGGATATCTCTCAGGTTTTTTCCACATCTATATATCAGACGTGGTTCTTCAAATATCTGTTTCATTCTCTCGATTTGTAGAGTAAATGCATACGTGACTAGATATCTCAGAAATATCAGGGAGGCGGCTTGAATCAAGTTATTCGTCAATACCGTAATAAACATCTCCTCATTTCTGCTCATTGTGGAACTAAACCGAGATCTGAATGATATTAGTTTACACAAAAAATCGTGGTAAAATCAAATCCCCTTTGTTAAAATCATAATGGAAATTATTACGCTTTTACTTGAGGACGATATAATCTTTGTTTAATTGGACTATTACATATTAATGTATGACCATTTTAAAGAGTAGAGTAGGAAGCAATCAGACGATCGTATTTTTGGACAATCTGGGATAATAACTTGATAGTTGTCTAACTTCTCTGAAAACTTTATGATATCAAGTTATACACCACATTGGGTGAAAATTGGAACACATTTACTGAATGTATTATGTAAGAAAGCTTAAAGTTTCCTTTTCTCAATAATCAGATGAACTTTAAGGCATGAGTTAATTTTGCTCATTGTCAATATTGTCAAAGTTCATATTGATATAAAGCCTCATACTAACCTGTGTGAAGATCCGAAACCGTTTACTAACGTCATTGTGCGTTCAAACTAAAATATGCATATTTTTCAATAATAAAGGGTAATAACACTGTAATGCAAGTACCAATTTTGCTCAATATTTAACTTGTAAAAGGCCTTGCATGTACAACATGTACAAGGCTTCACACCATTTAACATTTGGTGAAAATCGAAAACCATTTACACAAAAGAAATTCACATTATCACTGGCTCAGGACAGAACAAAATAAAAAATAAAGTCCATAACTCGTGTCAAAATGTGTGAAGTGTAACGTAATGAGGTATTGATTCTCTAGACTAAATAAGTTTGATATTTCATAGGCACATATTGGTTTCAAACGCTGAAACTTTATTTTTCTAAAATGACGTTTTACAGTTGTTTTGATTTTCCTTTGACTGTTTGGTATGACTATACCATTCCGGGTAAAGTTTTTGGTTTTGATTTGTGTATGCTTGGGCCTATGCGGTATACCTCAAATATCCAAGTATGCTTGGGCCTATGCGGTATACCTCAAATATCCAAGTATATTCAGGGTTCTGAGTAATAGAATTATCATCATTGTAATATCTAATATATCTTCACCAACACAGTTCTTTTGTTAGACTGAAAAAAATCGAAATATCTGTGAATATATTTTATTTTATTGTATTTATTGCGTGGTCATGAGTCTTTTTCTGGATTCTTCCTGGCCCCTTGAATAAGTAGCATTGAGGTATTTAATGCGGGCTTCTATTCGACACAAAGTGTATCACTTTTATTTCTACTACATCCTCCGCCAGTCGGATTGATTACTCTTTTGCGAAAACGGTATTAACGTTTTCAGCCATATGCTATCGCTCATAGACCGGATATATCGTTTTAGACCACCACGTGGATGTTACCATTTCTCTCAAGACCAGACGGTCCAGACCTATTTTACTGAACGCAGTATCTCAGTCCTACGATTTGTCTAGATTTTTGAGACGATTGTAATGTTTGTAACTTATGGTTTTTGATATTGAATATTTCGCTTTTTTACTTTGTTTTATTTATAATTAATTAATAATACTCATGTGATTAGAATCAAACAATATGGTAATGTTTGTATATGAAATAAGCGTCGCAGATGATCAAGACTATTGCTCTGCAGGATAGCTCATTCGCAACATCTCGCACACGGCAGGCTAGCTGCCAAATAACTCCAGAAACGCGCACCTGTTTTGGATGGTTTAATTTGCGAGACCCAGTACAGTTTTTGACGTGATTTGCGGCGCGATCCTAAAAAATGTAAAAGACAATAGTATTGTTTTTGTTATATGATGCAATGGATAAGTAAAAGGACAATAAAGGAAAATGGAACCATATTGTTTGATTCTAATCACATGAGTATTATTAATTAATTATAAATAAAACAAAGTAAAAAAGCGGAATATTCAATATCAAAAACCATAAGTAATATTACTTTGGAACCTTTACTAAAATGACTGGCAT